>JH430530.1:41412-61586 GCA_000239455.1 Strigamia maritima | reverse complement strand
AAGTGAGAACCCAGCTTCATGCTGGATTCTCACTTGCGGTTTTTTTAAAAACTTATTTTGCCTCAAAATTGCGCTATTTTTAAAATTGAAAATTTTTCTAGGTCCTCACATGCAGCAAAAACACAGAAAAACCTGGAAAAGTTTTCAATTTTAAAAATAGCGCAATTTTGACGTTTGTTTTCCGCGCGGAATTCGCGCGATAATGCGGAAAAATCGCAAGTGAGAACCCAGCTTATCTCTGATTCAGCGAACATGATACCTAGACATACAGTATGTCACACAACCAGCGTCCAATTTTTTTATAAAAAAAATAAAAACATTTTCGTGTTTCCCGTGTTTCCCGAGTTTCCCTCGTTTCGTTTCCGGAAATGTTTAAGTTTAACTCAAGAAATGCGTTTCACGAGACACGAGTTTGTGTCTTACAATTGCGCACTCTTCTGCGCAGCATCTAACTGTATACTGTTGTAAAATTTCAAGCCACATGACTACTTCAAGTCATGTGATAGAAGCTAAAACTTGCCACAGATTTTCACACTCAGAATTATATACAAAACACAAACTAGCCACATGCAAAACTCGTTTTTTGACAAGTTTTAGTTTCCGAATGCACCTATAGAAAAATTGGACATTAGTTCCGAGATATAATGTGTATACGAGTTCAAAAAATCTGACCCTACTAATTTGGTATAACTACGGTATTCACATATTGTGATAATTATGACACAAACCCATTTTACAAACACAAACACATACTGGAAAATCCCGCATTAGCACCCGTGGGGTTATTATCAAAAAACCGCCATTTTTGACCTCCAAAAAAAAGTTAAGGGGCTAATTTTTAGCCCTGAGCGTAAATACGCACATGGGCTTATATAGCCCATTGGTTTTAATGGGTTTTAATAAGCTTATAATCGAAAAATCATCATTTTTGACCATCAAAAAAAGTCAAGTGAGCCGATTGTTAGCCCTGGGCTTAAATATCCGTTTTATGCGAATACAAGCCCATGACTGCTATAATGTTCAGACACTTTTTGGAAAATATTTGCTCCCATGAAATTTTTTATTTCAAAAATCTTTTAAATAATGTATGTTACTATTAGCGTTACCTATGGCATAAGCCATAGCCAATGTACAATTGATCTCGTTCCAAGTTTGACATCAGCAAGTCAGTGCATCTTCATTACTGCTTTAGCAAGGTTTAAAAGTAGAGATATTGAAATTTGACTATAAATTTACAATTTCCTTGCTTTTTTATAAGAACTCTAAAGTTTTTATAGCAATTTTTCCCACAATTAAAATTTCTAATTATAACACCAAACAAAATTTAATTGCAAACACTGAAATGAGACCCCAACTGAAGTCATTTCCAAATAATGACTTGCTATTTCTTTTATGTATAATGCATAACTAAACTATAATTTACCTTTTTTCCCCATTGAAATCCTCGAAGACCCACATATAACTAGAAAAAAGCATTAAATATTAAATAACTTTGAAACATTTTTCTTTTTATGATTTGTCATTTATTTTCTTGCTTCACTCATTTCATACTCAGTTTTAAAAAAAAATAGAGAAAAAAATTGTTAAAAAAAGGATGAGGCTTAAAAGCTCCTCAAACATCAGCTTATACTACTGTCAAGCTCAGGCATTGTTAAAAGTTAAAAAAAAATCACTAAAGCTCACCCAAGGGAAATCAAGGGCTTTTCAATAGAAGAAGTGAGATTAAAAGGTACAAGTATAAACTTAAAACTTAACTTCTACTAACATTTTCAATAAAATGTGTTTTAAGTGTTTCTTTGAGTAATTTAGACTTTTTTGCTTTTATTAGCTGAGGAAAAGGTGATTCAAAAGGGCAATTACACCTGTTTTTATATAGAATAACTTATTATTTAAAGTTCCAACTAAAACACGACCGGTAGTATTTGTATTTTGGTCAATCTCTCTTTATAGACTTAAGTCCACGTCAAAAAGAGAGATCGAAATTAATAAAAAGCCCAAAACTATTTCCCCGAATGTTCGACGAAAGACCTAGTGTCTATTTCCCCGAAAAACCCAAAAAACCGGAACGTGCATGTTCGTTTTATGAAACGAATATGTTGTTGGTGTGCCACAAGTCTACTTGATGGTTCCAACGGATTTAAAATGATTTTTTATTTTTTTTATTAAACTGTGAATAAATTGTCATTCAATTTGACCTGTTGTGAATAAATTGCAAATTTGTAAATAACTTTCTACAGAAATAACTTTCTATTAACCCAAGATATTACCAATCTGTTATAATATAGGAAGTTAGCGGGGCAATCCAATTTTGACCTCATATGGTTATTCAACTAGTAACTTCTAAACGATAATAGATTCATAAGCATGACAAAGTTTGAACAAATTTTCTCAGTTAAAATAATGCTTATGAATTTTGCAAATTGCAGTTTTAGGGTAAATAGATGATTCTCTACAACATTTTTTCCGTATCTATTACCGTTTAGAAGTTACTAGTTGAATGACCTTAAAGACAACTATCAAGGTCAAATTTGAGGTCAGAATTGGATTGCCCCACCCAACTTCCTATGTTAACAGATTGGTAATATCTTGGGTCAATAGAAAGTTACGGTAATCTTGGTATTAAAATAAATAGTAAAATAAAATACAAATGCAGATGGGCAAGCATATAAAGTCAAATTAGACCATTCAGGAAAGTGGGCTACCCAGATGTGTCCTTTGTAAAATACTGACTTCAAAATTATTTTTAGCCTTTATTTCCTGATTTAGTTGCAATTAGGAATGTACCGAATAGTAAATTCACCGAATACCAAATACCGAATCTTCACCGAATAATGAAATGGCCGAATACCGAATACCAAAGTTTTACCAAATAATAAGTTGGCCGAATAAGCCGAATACCGAATGTCTACCGAATATTCGGTACATCCCTAAAAAAGTACAGCCACCCTGTACTTTTTCGCATCCAATGGAATGCAAGTATTTTATCATGTGTTCTAATTGCATGACACCCAGAGAAGTTTGTCACCACTTTTACTGGTGGATTTTAATCAACTACACCTTTAAAATAATTTTTTACTTTACAATTTTATTTTGATTTCCAAAGAAAGTTTTCCAAATTGTTGACATATTACTTAAGTGCAATTACAGAATTAACCACACCAGAGATTTGCTCAGCAAACATCTTCATATGTATCATAAAAAACAAACTTCAAAGAGGTTGAAATTACTTAAGTAAACATTATAAAAATGCAATTTTTTTTCAATTTTTGTTGAATGCAATTTCCTCCAACAATAAGCTTAAAAATAAAAAAAATAAAAAATATTCAAGATTTAAAATGTTAAATATGTCTGTCTGCTGATGAAAACTGTCATGGTCAGAAACCACAGGATGATGAAGATGTTGTCATACCAAAACTGACATTTGAAGAAACTTTTTATATCATATATGGTATATTAGAAAACTACTATCAGCTATATATTCAATAAGCAAAAATTGACACTTAAAGCTAAAAGAACTTAAATTATACAATAATGGTTAGTTCACATTGAACATAATGAACGTAACATACAAAAATTTAACATGACTTAAGGAAAGTAACGTATGGTTTTGTGCACACTGTTTAATTTGTCTAAAACTGTTCTCAATGAAAGACAAATGAGTTTGGTGATAACATGTTGTACGGAAGACTGAACAGAGGGTTTGTGCAACTGAAAATTGCACAAACATATCAACGTACGTTTTATATGTAAAGATGTTCACACATGTTGGTTAAAACATATAAATCAACGTAACAATTAAATTGATACGTTGGTCAATACGTTTGGGCATATGTATGCGCACGCACATAACAAAGCAATCGACCTGCTTCCGTTTTTGCAAGCCACCATTTGCAAAAATGACAAGGCGACGACACGGTAGAAGTCGAGTACGCAGTGTTAGAAGCCAAGGATGTAAAAATAAAGAACCATCGCCGTCACCACCACCACTGTTGACTGCAACGGATATTTTGAATCAGGTGGAGTGACACCAGCATCAGATCGAGTGACAGCACGTTGTTACAATGTTTTTTTGTTTGCGCAAACACTCATCACGTATATCAACATAAACGTATGAACGCGTGAACATGCAAACGGATCACTTTCTAATTTATACGTTTGTACGTTCTTGCGTTCATACGTTTTTGTGATCTTCGCAAACCCTCTAATGTTTTCACAACATCACGTAGGGACCCTGAAAAATCATCAGTTGTTCTCAACGAACAACTGATGGTTTCAACTGAAGGATCAGTTGTTCATTGAGATCAACTGAAGCAGTTGGACCACTGAAGAAGACCAGTAAATAGTCGAAAGCATTGGATGACCAGTTATTGGTAACCAGTACTATAGTATTAGATAAAGTTTTATATCAAATTAGTATTTAAAACAAATTATTGTTAATTTGATATGCATTGAAACATGTTCTATTCACACTGTTTGTTGACAGTAAATGTAAAGCGACCAATTACCTCATTGCTGTAATTTCTTAAGTTACATTACATTCAAGTTACATTCAAAATTGATTTTGAAGTAAGAACTTAAGTTTACGTCAGTGATTTTTAAACCCACAATGCATTGTGCAGCCATCTTGCGTTACGTTACAGAGTGGTGTGAACACCAATGTGAACTAACCATAAGAATTTGTTGTTGTAAGCAGGTTTTCGCTATACAAGTTCCTTCAAGATTTGAGTGTTTTTAGAGACCCAATGGCTCATGAGCCTTATTACAGAGCCTCTAAGAAGACAGGCAATGTGGATGTCTACTTTATTCTGCAGTAGAGTTTTTTTCTGACTGAAAATGTTGGATTAAGTATTTGTGATAAAATGTGACAATGGGGAAATTGGGAGTTGAAAATTGACAAAATCCTTGTGACATCATTTATGGACAGCCCCTATATAAAATCAATTTTAATCTTTTAACTATAGAAGTTCATATGTGTAGTTCAACTGACCACATGGTTTTTATTCAATAATGGCCCCGCATTCAACAACAATACCTATACGCCACCTATGTGGTTACATGCAAATCATTCTACAATCACTTTTGATATCATTTACCGTATAATTGTGTAAAACTTTCACAAGTAACACAAAAATCAAAAAATGTACCCTCCTCTTTTGTTCTGTCTACAAACTACATTGGGTAATTCTTTTCACAAATTGAATAAAGGCACAGTCGATTCTGCCCACACAAAACCATTAATTGCTTTTCCTCATATTGTAATTGCCTTTTACTTTTTTCTTTTTCTATCAACTCATCTTGTCAATAAAAGCGAAATTTCCTTTAATTTGCCAAAATTAAAAAACAAAACAACAATCATCGAGAAAATCAAAACTTTTGTAATTCTTATATCTCCAATATACCAATATTAAAAACCTGAGTAAAATTCTAGATAATTGTTGTGCCACTTTTTCTCAAGATGAAACTTCAACAACAAATTGTTTTTTCAATCAATAACAATGTTTGGACCAAATCAAATTATTTCCACATCTTGTTCTGTTTCATATTTTTCAGTCCCTAGTTTAAAGTATACTGCTGTTTTGGCAAGCATTTTTTTTTAAATTCTCTATAGGATAGACATTCACATGTTTAAACATTCTTCAAAGAAGAAATAAAACTATTTTCTTTTGTTCTTTGAAAGATAATTTAATTCCATTTTCTATTCTTTTGAAGAACAGCCAATCACTGTTCTTATACCATACCATCACAACAAAAAACTGCTATTCTATCCACAAGTGCAATTGGAACAAAATTGTCCTAGATTACAAGATCTACAAAAAATCTTAGATTTTTTTATTATATTGTATAGAGTTGTTTCTTAAAACAAAATTATGACCAGATATGTGTCTGTCTTCTGTATACAGTTATTATATCCTACAAAAATAAGAAGAAGAAAAAAGCATATTTTTAATCAAATCAAATGTAAACATAGCCAATTTGACTGATAAGTTCCAGTGTCCAGTCTTTTCAGTAGATTTGGGTTAGGTTAAGTTGGGTTAGCCAGAAAAAAAATCTTCAGCAACCCCTTTCGAAAAATCCTGGCTACACACCTGCTAAACAACCTTTAATAAATTGCGCTCGCCCGTCTGCAAGACTGCAGAATTATGGTGTTAATAGACCGTTTGAGATTTATTTTATTACGAAAATGCCAAAATAAAGAAATATTGTTAAATATCTCGTCTCATACTTTCTTGTTTGAAAAGACTCGATTGGGATTTTACAAAAATCTCGTTTCAAATTGTCGTGTATACGACTTGATTTCCACATGCGCACTGCATAAAATCACAATTGTCGTAAAATTCTGCCACCATTTCCCTCTGCTTCAGCTGCAATTTTAGCGAAGTTGTGTCGATGGCATTATCTCAGGTTAGTTTTTTAATCAGTCAAACACCTTGCATTAACCACAAGCCCAATAATTAGGCTTAATTTGTAATAAGATGTCTAGTTCTGCTAAAAATTGCTGCCGCCGATTTAAGTGTCGTGTGTAATCAGTTATCGTGACAAATCGCAAACACTGATTCAATATTTTATTAACAAGATTTAAATAAACAAAATTTTATGAAGATTTCGTTTTTTTAAATCTTGTTTTCGGTCTCGTACAAGAAATCGCAAACTGTCTAAAAACACTTTTGAACGATTGTTTCAAATTACTATATAAACTACAGCAAACCTGTCATTTCATTTTGACTTTGAAATAAAACTGCTACTAACTTTTCTTTTTTTGTTGGTTGCCAATTTCCAAATAAAATTATATAACCCAAGTTAAATATTTTCACCTATATTTCCGTTAACACTTAACAAGCTGTCAACCAAGTGGAAATGCAAGTGGCAGTTGTTGGCATAACAGGATATTAAAGTGTCTGGCTTGAGTGATGACATGAGAGCAACTGCGTGACAAAACCAAATTCTCTTCTCAATTGCAATTTTATCAGATTTTCCCCACATTTAAAATTACTGGTTTTACAAGAAACTTTGTGTTTCACCAATAAAAGAGATACAGTCTATGTCATAATATCGCAAGCGTGTATCCACAATTTTTTTTCTTCGTAAAAAGTTGATGAATAATCTTTTCCTGGCTAAGCCATCCAAACCTACCCTAACCTAATCCAACCCTAACCTACATTAACCATTAATATGTTCGAAGATCAAGATGAATGATGGAAGATAGATAGAAGATAATGCATCGTTAATGATTCTACCGTCTTCCCCAGAACATAACGCCATGGCGTTATGTTTGAACAGAGCACCAGTATAGCGTTCTATTCGAATACAACGCCATAGCGTTATATTGTAGGAAATAAGTAGTATGATCAATTTTTTAAGAAAACTATTTTTTTTTTCAATTTTGTTTAAATTTTTTCATTTTTTATTTTCAATTGTATAGTTAGGTACTATACATTTTTTGTAAAAAAAATAACAAAATTTATTTAAAAAATTTATTTAAAAATTTATTTAAAAATTTATTTAAAAATTTATTAAAAAATTTATTTAAAAAATTTATTTCTTGTGTTTCACTTTTTTTTGTTATTTTTAATTTTTTAATTTTAATTTCTTATTTTTTTTCTTTTGTTTTTCATCAGCAGCAGACCCAACTGTCTGGAACAGTTGGGTCTGCTGATGAGATCTTCGATGGTCGAAAACACTGTGATTAAATTGGGATAGGGACGTGTCTGTATAATGGTAGTTAAAAAATTGAATTTGTTTAATTTTTAATTTTATTTATGTCATATTTGCTTTATCCAATCAAGGACTTTTGACTCAGTATTTAATCTGTACTTTTTGTAAAATAAATTAGTCACATCCTTAGAAACAACATGCATAGTCACTTGTATTGTATCACCAATCCATCTCATAAAACTACAGATTCGAATAGAACAGCATTTCGAATAATGCGCCATGGTGTATTATTCAAATAATACGCCACGGTGTCTTATTCAAATAATACACCATGGCGCATTATTCGAAATGCTGTTCTATAATGATTAAAAAAATCATTTTAAAATTATTTTCGAATATAACGCCATAGTGTTATGTTCGGGGGAAGACGGTAGCATGACTATATTCTGTCCGTTTAGCTCTATAGTCCACATCAGATTAGTTGGGACCATTTTACACACGCAGCAAATTCGCGCCATAAAATAGTTTGTGACTATGACGACTAAGAACTTGACAGGTTTAGATATTTTAAACTTTATTCATATTTGTACATTCCAAAAAAAACATAAAACAATAGGGACTAAGAGATTAAGATAAACTAAATATCAAAAGATTAATACTAGGGGTATTCAGAAACTGTCGCAGAAGTGCACAAATGCGTAAGTGTGAAAATGTGATTTCACATATGCACACCGGAAGCCTCGTAGACCACATGTTATGGTATGTGACTCACATAACATGAAGCCTATGAGACTTCCAGCGCGCATGTGTGAAATCGCATTTTCACACACTATCATTTGCGCGCTTTATGCGAAAGTTTCTGAATACCCCTAATGGAACGCACGCATCACAGCCTTGGCCTCTCAGTGACCGATCCCATCTAATAATAGGAATAGAAGACAAAATGTAGTATCTAAATAATTTGGATTGTTGTGGCCATTTTGTTGACACCATTTTGATGTTGTTATATACATGTTTCACCATTTGCTGATGAAATCATCTGACCCCGCTATGGGACATATTGTTGCGTGAAAAAATCCCAGCCAATCCAATATGGACTATAGATCAACAGACTTTAGTTACTTCATTCAAAAACACAACTTATATACATAAAGTAGATGGTACTGATTGCCATATCACAACCAATTGTATATAGACGAATGACCACTAGTGGACAAAAGCTGCATTGTCGAACACAGCACCAACCCTAACCTTCACTAACCAGAAGTGTATTAAAGCCTATCCATGCTTTTCCCTAAATACAACTGCGAAAGTTGGACTATATTGATGTTGCAACCATGTGTTATTTTTTAAAAAGTAATCTGAGTAGAAGCGAGTGAACGTGTGCACAATGTAAGCACACAAATTTCACACTTTGCTTTGATTTCAATTTTCATCGCATGACTAAGTCTACCTAATAAAAAGCAACTTAATCTCCAATAAAAATCCAAACTCTAATCTACACTTTTATGTTTATACACAGCTTTTACTTTAATGTATTTTTCAGTCCAATGAATAGCTTGCGTAGTCTAGAAATTTATTTCTTTTCTTTTGCATCACTTGTTACACACACAAAACAATTTGATATACAATATTTACACTCCAACTTGACACACAATGAAAACAACACCCAAAAAGAAAAAGAAATGCAGGGGAAAAAGAAAAAACTGACATTTTTGAATAATATACCAAACTCATATTGGACACATACACGGTTTTATGTGTCTACTATTTACACTAGGGAAATATTCTCATCCCAGGAGTCTGTCTTCAACCCCGTTGTCCAACCTTATGCCATATCCACATGTCACCTCCTATTGACTCAAAGGGATTGTGGTTGATATAACTTTCTCTCACTGCTTTCATGATCGGCAATTAATATTATTTTACATCTAAACACTAGGTGCGTTCAATTTGATTTAGAGAAATTAACTTAGATGACTTAACTGCTAAGTTGACTTAAACTCATTTCATGTGACGTTTTGGACGTCATAGTTATGGCAAATGACTTCCTTAAGGTAATTAATCTCACTTAAGTTGCGTTCAATATTGCCTGAATAATATCTAGTTGACTTAAAGTAGCAGGATGTGATGTATTTGACTTCATATTCATCTGAAACCTTCTACTTTAGACATCTTTACTTAAGTTGTATCTTAAGTAAAGATGTCTAAAGTAGGAAGTTTGAGATGAATACAGTATGACGTCAAATACATCATATTCCTGCCACTTTAAGTCAACTTAAGAATTTTATTCAGGCAATATTGAATGCAACTTAACTGAGATTAATTACCTTAAGGAAGTCATTTGCCATAACTATGACGTCCAAAACGTCACATGTAATGAGTTTAAGTCAACTTAGCAGTTAAAATTGAACGCACCTATTATATTAGACAGTTTGCGATTTCTCGTATGAGATTTTTTATATTACGAGAATACCAAAATATTGATATTGTTAAAAATCTCGTCACATTCATTCTCGTTTGAAAGGTCTCGGTCAAGATTTTTCAAAAATCTCGTATCGAATTGTAGTGTATACGACTTGACGTGCGCATTCGCACGGCATACAATCACAACGTCGTGAAATTCTGCCGCCATTTTCCCTCCGCTTCGGCTGCAATTTTGGCAAGGTTGTGTCGATTACATAATCTCAGGTTAGTTTTTGCATCAGTCAAACACCTTGCACAAACCACAAGTCCAATACTTAGGCTTAATTTGTGTAAGGTGTCTTGTTTTGCTAAAAATTGCTGCTGTCGATTTAAATGTCGTATGTAATATGTTTCGTGACAAACCGCAAACACCTATACGACATTTTATTAACGAGATTTAATAAAACAAGATTTTTTTGAAAATTTCGTTTTTTTAAATCTCGTTTTTGGTCTCGTACGAGAAATCGCAAACTGTCTATTGATAGTCAATTTTGTGTGGTTCAAAAACAGATTTTAAATAATTAATAGACAATGAACATACAACCTTGTTAATGCGATTCAGTAAAAATCCAAGAAATTGTTCATTAGAACAAGGAGTTATATAGAAGAGAGTAGAAACTCCTATGCGTGCTTGTAGTACTTGAAAGATTATTGGTGGGATTTGCTGCCCAAAGAATCTTGAGTTAAATTTGTTACTTCTATATTGGATATTTCTGCTAACTGTTCTGAACTCAACTCTCTAGTGGTCATGGAAACAGTAGCCACATTCAAATTTGTTTAGATATCTTAATTTATTCGACTTAACTGTCTGAAACGGTCAAATAGTCAAAAACGTCACTTTTAAGACGGTTGCTGCATCCGGTTTGGGATCTTCCAAATAGGCGCCGGGTTGAATTGGTGCAGGTGGCTGCTGCTACACAGACTTATAACCTTGGCTAGTTGTCTAGAGGATTTAAGGGGTAAGTTCGCTGAAGAGCGAACTAAGAGCGATGGCTACACAAACTCACAGCCCTCGCATCTGATGTGAGTCAGGATTAGTGGAAATTAAATATTGGTTCTAATAAGAACCTGAGCTCCGCACAGTAATGGCGGCCCGTTCAACCGATAATGTCGGTCCAAAATGGTTCTGAATAGAACATGCGACGTAATAGTCGCAAAGGGGCTCTCTCTGATATGCAATCAGAGCAAGCAGGGCTATCCTTGTAATGAAACAAGACCAGCAATGGTTCAAAGTAATTCAAACGGTGAATCTTGGTCAACCAAAATTGTATTTCAAAGTTGGGTGATCATGAGAGATGTGAACATGTTGACTTATATTTGACTTAGACTGATGAATTCAGTGAAGAGCAGATGCTTGGTGATGTCATTTCCTTGCACAGTACGATGCGCCACTACACTAATTGATCCCAACAATGAAACAGCTGCTGAGCCCACATGGTTCTTCAGAGCCAAAGCACTCAGCCTCCCCCAAAGTGGGCAGAGCTGGCAACATCCTGTTGCATCGCCCCTCAATTAGTGCAGGAAACAACGCCAAATAATATTGTGAATTATTCACAACTGACTCCAAATAGAGCCAAATCATTACTAAAAACCAACAGGTAATCTCAGTAATGATCACACTTTACTAAACACTTATTTTTTAATAATAACTCTAACAATTCTACACTTAATTATTTACACTTTATAATTTAGGCCTAACTTAAGACTAAATATATTTACATATAATTAGAGTTCTCATTATAAATAATGACAGGATAAATGCCTGAGTGGACCATTTGGGTCACCACCTGTGCAATTATTTATTTGTTTACTGCATCTGCAGAACCTACCTTGATGCAGCTTCATTTTCGTACGAGTTTCCATAACAGAGGAAAAAAGATAGCAATTAATAAACAGTAATTATTCCATTTAGAAGTGCAAATTTTTAGCTCAAGATTCCGTAAACGGAGTATAGATGTCGTCATAGTCATGCTAAAAGCAAATTTTGCGTATGATAAGTCCGTTTGCATTTCGCACGACCAAATGCAAGGTGGAGATTAAGTTGCAATTTAATGCCGAATAAAACTTCTACAATCCATCAATGCTGCAATCCAAAACCTAATTTGTAGTTAAAACTGAGGTTCCCAAAAACAAATTCAAAAAAGTTTAGTGTACGATTTAACCGAATTTGAAATACAGAAACTGAATGGCATACCGCCCAAAAAAGCCAAATCTATTATTTTTTTATTTTTTATTTTATTTCTTTCCATTCGAATTTGATAGTGAAGATTTCACTTTATCCACCAAAGAATCTCTCAATTGGATTTTGACATGGTTCAGCTATTTTCTCAAGTGTGGACGGAAAGATTTATCACCACACAATAAAATCCCATGATAAATTGGTAACTCAGAAATAAAAATGAGTCTAACATCAATCTCATCCTGCATTGCCTAAATCCCCAAAACCCTACACGTAAGTCGTGATTCCATGAGAAGAAAAATAGTCAATTTTTCAAACTAAACAACTCTTTACTCACATTTAAAACCAGATTGGACGCCTGGTATCTGATTAAGATTGCAAAAAGAAATAAGAATAACAGCAGCTGCATTCGAAGCCTAAAGCCTGGCCCCGCAAGCGTCATGCGCTAAAGCATGATTCATGCGCTAAAATGTTGCGATGCATGAAAACTCTGTTGCGATGCATGAAAACTCTGTTGCGATGCATGGAAACTCTGTTGCGATGCATGGGAACTATGTTGCGACACTGATGCACGCGAGCCAACGCGCCGTGCTTTTCAGCATGTTATCGCACAGAATTATTCTAGTGTTCAAAAAACGTCCAAGTGACGTTTTAGATGTGTTATGTCTGTTTTACATACTTATTTTTAATATATTAAGATTTTGTTTATGAATAAAATATAGCAAACGGAAATGCATGAACAAATTTAATACTAGGTGCATTCAATCCTTATCTGCCTTATGGAAAAGTGACTTCTCAATGAACACACTTTAAATTTGTTCATGCATTTCCATTTGTATTTTTTATTGTTTCAACTGTTGAATAACAATTAGATTTAGTTGATAATAAAGATTTGAAAAGTGAATTACAAAAAAGACAATTATACAGACACGTCATAAAATAATAGTAGGCCTTTCATTGCATTTTACTGCAACATCATCAGCTATATTTTATTCATAAACAAAATCTCCTTAATACATTAAAAATAAGTATGTAAAACAAACATAACACATCCAAAACGTCACTTAGACGTTTTTTGAACACTAGGAATAATTCTTTTTGATCTCCTAGGGAGGATCTGGGTGGGAATTTCATCAATTTGACCTTCGTTCGAGCACCGTACCGACTGTCGGCGAGGCAGTCGGTACGGTGCTCGAACGAAGCGAACGAGCGAATGAAGCTGACTAAAATAATTTAAAAAACACATACATTTTTCATACAAAAACCCAGAAACCGATGAGAAGTTCCTTTTCATCGGTTTAATTCTCAAAACAATCCGTTAACTTGGGCTGTTAGATCCGAGGTTAGATCGAGTCAAAATGACGAAACAGAACAAACGAAGCAGGCGGAAATGCGCATCACATTTTTATTTACGAAAAAATATCACGAAATGTATCACGAAATCTTTATTTTATTTCGTTACGAAATTCAAAAGATGAAAAAATTAAAACGAAATCACATTAATATTTCGTTTTTTTTTAATAATTTTGTATTTTAATTTTATCGGACGAAAAATCGCAAAGTCTCTATTAATTCATGTTCGTAATAAAATCTCGTTTATGAAAACGCAAACTGTCTATTAATTTACCTCACTTTATCACAATTTTGCAAAAACTTCTAAAACTGTCCAATATCACTTGCAAGACTGATATCAGCCAATAGCATCACAATGTATGCTTGGCATGCAGATGACTAAGCCACAATGCCACAAGTGGTGAACAGGGAAAATTCTCTCCTATCCTGTTAGACAGGAAGAATTATGGTTGTTGCCGACTAACCGTCGTCCAAAATACTCAGAGAGAACATAAGGCAGCCATGTTCACACAAAGAATGACATAGGTGAAACATTGGAAATTAACTGCACTCTTGAGATGTTATAATACATTTTTACAGCTTTTTTTTCTCAAAATATAAAAATGCATCTGTTTTTATAAAATGTTGAAACTGACCTCAAGATATTTTCATTTTTTTCTTTTAAAGATGAAAACCCACTATAAAATACATCCTGAGGACACATTTTACACATCTTAACCTTTTGTGTCCTCTCTTAAGTGATAATTGTCACTGCCTGTGGTTATGAATATAAATTGTTTTTTCCAGCGGGTCAATATTTGGGTTGTGGCTTTAAAGTTGCACTTTAGTTTGGCTAAAAATAAGGTTTTTAAGATGTAAAGTGCTTTTGGGAAATAAACTTCAACTAAATTGTCATAATCTTTTAATCGTTTAAGACTATAAAAAGAAATTGATAAGAAAACAGTTTGAATTTTATATTACTTTTTAATGAGTCCTAATCCTACAACTTCTAAAACCTTTTTTACCTTGTCATATTGACAATAGCTGCATTCAAATTTGTTTAGATACCATATTTTTTCGATTAAGCGCCACAGCGCTACAGCGCTTAACGCAAACTGCAGCCAGATGATCCTTTAGTAGATAATCGTATAATCCAATATCCACCTTCCTTTTAGATAAGTCATAATTATTAATCCACAGTTGGGATGACTTATCAATAATCCACTCATTCAAGTTGACTCTCAGCTCTATAATAAATGTACTTCAAGAGTTGACTAGAACATTGACCAATTATTTTTAAATCTCGTTAATAAAATGTCGTATCGGTGTTTGCGATTTGTCACCGAAACATATTACATACGTCACTTAAATCGGCGGCAGCAATTTTTAGCAGAACTAGACACCGCCGTATCACTAATTAAGCCCAAGTATTGGGCTTGTAATTTGTGCAAGGTGTTTGACTGATTAAAAAACTAACCTGAGATATTGAAATCGACACAAATTTGCCAACAATGCAGCCGAAGCGGAGGAAAAATGGCGACAGAGTTACACGACAAGTGTTGTATTGTATGCAGTGCGCATGCGCAACTCAAGTCGTATACACAACGATTGGAAACGAGATTCTTGAAAAATCTCGACCGAGGCCTTTCAAATGAGAACACTTGTGACGAGATTTTTATTTTAACAACATCTCGTTATTTTGGCATTCTCGTAATGAAATAAATCTCTTACGAGAAATCGCAAACTGTCTACTGACAGTTCTACTGTCCTCCTGTTTCATCCTTTTTGGTGTAAGAAGTATTAAATCACCACAAATTATGGTGTAATAAGATAACAAATAATATCAACCTTCATCCAAAGTCATGAAGAGAAGAGTGCACCTTTATAACACTAAATACCTTATCTATTCAACAACTATTGTCAATCACAGACAATGTACTCCTTCAGTAATCATTTATACCCTAAACTATTCAACTAGATAACAGTGTGCAAAGTTATTTACTCTCAAGCAGGCAGCTGGTTCAAAAATTACAGACCAATAGCACATTGCAGTAAGAGAATTATTGTGGTGGCGTGAAGCGAATTAATTGTAATTCAGGCTCAATCGTCACAGCAATGCTTGTTATCTAAAGTGAGAACCAATTGGATACAGTGAGCTCCGAGAACATATTTCCTCCAACGCTATACCCATTACAGACTTGTGTGGTGAATAAATAGTTGGCAGAGAGCCCAACACCTTGAGCGTTCTTCATTCCTAAATTACAGCCACGTTCAGTATTAAAGAGTGGGCACAATTACACAAACCGTTCACGCATTTTAAAAGCCGAGTGTCGCTCAAAATTGCCTAAACCAATACAGATTTATCATAAAATCTATATATCTGTCATTATGACTTATTTATCGCGCTGTGAGATTGCTTTTAGTTTCATCGTAAAAATTTATAGAGCAATAACACCAAAATCAACTTTCATGCTTCCAAAACATGTCTAATAAAGTCTACATTTTTCATCACAAGAAGCCGATTGCCAGTCATCAGTATATACAGGATGTTTACTTAAATACTTTCCAAACAGATAATTCCAAAACACAAAATGTCATTAAAATTCTGATGATACATTTGATAATGAAATATGGGATGTTCTTTTCAATAATAGCACTATCAAAACTTACGTATGCATACTATCGGTTCATAACCAGAGAATTAAGACACAAGAACTTGACTGGTCGAGATTTGTAACACAACCGACTTTATTATAAACTCTATCCAACAATTCGTGCAAAAAACTGAAAAATGAACTTTTTTGCATTGTACTAAAAGTATATATTGTGGTATCTTAATTTAATCCTCTAGTCGAGCTGAGTCAAAAAATCAGTAGGTGCGTTCAATCCTGAAAAGAAAAGTCACTTATTTGCCTGAAATGACTTTTAAAAGGCAAATATGACGAAATTTACGTCATATTTGCCTTATAGAAGTGACTTAAGTGACTTTAGAGAAAAGTCAAACACAACTCACTTCTTTGCCTTTTAGAAGTCACTTCTTTTTACTGCACATGCGCAGTGCTCACAAAAAATTGCTTTAGTGGCATCCATCTTGGAAACGATTAGATCGTTGATGTTTCTCAACTTCAAACTAAAATTTTAGTGAATAAAACCTGCCAATTTTGTATCTGGGGACTTCATTAAACAACATCCTAATGATTCTTTGAGAATTTGCCATGAAAATAGGTAAGAGTTGCAAAAAATGACGACAAATCGGGTACGGACATCACCGAACATCGTGGCCGACGTAGGTGCACGTTCCACGGCCACGATGTTCGGTGAT
The DNA here is from genome assembly GCA_000239455.1 of Strigamia maritima. Lineage (NCBI taxonomy): Eukaryota > Metazoa > Arthropoda > Chilopoda > Geophilomorpha > Linotaeniidae > Strigamia > Strigamia maritima. The sequence goes on along the minus strand of JH430530.1, from coordinate 44,634 downwards.
GTCCGTACCCGATTTGTCGTCATTTTTCACAAATTTTATCTATTTTCTAGCAGATTCTCTTAAAATATATTAGCCAAGATGCAATAGACAATTTTAACAACGAAATCTAATTTTTATTCCACAGTTGAAACAATAAAAATACAAATGAAAATGAAAATGCATGAACAATTTAAGTGCGTTCATTGAGAAGTCACTTTTCCATAAGGCAGATAAGGAGAAGTGACTTTTCTTTTTCAGGATTGAATGCACCTATTGTTTCGTAGTCAAAAAATGTGCGCAACAATACAAAACCCAAATGTAAATAATTTTTTTAAATATTTTACAAGCGTTTTCGTTCGTTAACAATGGCACGCACATTTTTGGACTACGAAGCAATGATTTATCGACTCAGCTCAATTAGAGAATTAAAACACGATACCATACCACAATATATACTTTCGGTACAATGCACAGGCCATTAACCAATGGGAGTTTCAAGCACAAATTGTTAAATAGAGTTTACACACATTTACATTCCAAGAAATAAAAATAATAGGTCATGTGACCAATAAATTAGGATAATCTAAATATGCAAATGGAATACAATGCGCGTCATAACTTCTCACAATAAGAGAGAAAAAAAGATCAATCATAACACTCCTATAATGCTAAGATGTTCTGTTCCCAGCCTTTTAACATTTGTTATCCATTTTATAAAAAGCTTCAGCCAATCACAGCACTGATCATTATAGTCTCAAGTTTGACTGACTGTTGAGTTTAGGTTCATATCTTTGTGATTATGATTCCATGTGACAAACAACAAGTGAATTATAGGATGGACAAGTCCTCACATCCAATTTGAGGAAAGAACTGTCAGCGAAAACGCCAAAAGTTTGATAGTGCCATGAGGGAGAAAGTGTTAGGCCGGAGCTAGAAATGAGCTTCACAAGACACTTCATACCAAGCCTGTTACACCCACTGTCAAGTTTTGGGGAAGTGAGTTGGCACAAATGTAGAAAATCTAAACTGAAATCATATAAAGAACGCGAAGAAAATTTGCCAATGAGAGATGGAACTTCCGTTCTTTGTGTAATGGAAAATTTCTTTGTGCTGAGCCAAGATTATTTTCTAACTGAGAAATAGAAAAAATTCTATTTCAATTGGATTAAAGATTTGATTTTCAAATACAAATTATTTCATAGTGTAACTAACAATATGACAAAACTGCCAATATTCAATGTCGTGAGAAATTAGAAATAAGTAAATTTATAGCCAATCAAAATAATTAAATGTAAAATTATACAACAGGTATTTTAAGCAATTTAAAATTAAAATCGAGTTTGAAATCAATTTCAACACAACAATGAACTTATCAATCTAAAATGGAAAAACGGCAGCCCTAACAACAAACAAATCAATGTGAAAGCGACCATCAAAGCCTTGTTTACACAAAATCAGTTTTCAGAAAAACCCATTTGCAAAATCGTCAAAAGCATCTACATCCAGTTTTTGAAAACGGTGAAAACGGTGAACTCGGTTTTAATTGAATAATTGAATGCACTTAATGTCATGACATAAACTAGCCTTAAAAGGTTTACGACATTAGATATTTACCGTATATACTCGCGTATAAGTCGACCCGCGTATAAGTCGACCCGCGTATAAGTCGACCCGCGTATAAGTCGACCCGCGTATAAGTCGACCCGCGTATAAGTCGACCCGCGTATAAGTCGACCCGCGTATAAATCGACCCGCGTATAAGTCGACCCCGACTTAAAACGCGTATAAGTCGAATTGGAAGAAAAATACCAGGATTTGGTCCAAAAATCTTCAACTTTATACGCGAGCATATACGGTATTCACACATCACGTCCGTTCAACGTTCAGGCCACCCTATAGGTAGCCTATGGGGTGGCCTGCATGTTGAACGAACGTGATTTGTAAAATTCTATAAAAAAAAATGTTTATTTCTTTGACGTGCTTACAAGTCGAATTTGGAAAAATAGGCCTAGATTTGGTCCAAAAATCCTCGACTTATACTGGTAATTGGTCCATTAGATCAGGCATGTTTTAAAACCTTTGAATAATTTTTCTGAGATTTTTTTAAAAAAATATTTATTTTTGGTTAAAGCTAATGTTGAAGTTGTGAAAACGAGCAGACAAATAATATGAAAAAGTGAGAGATAAAAGCGAGATCAAATCGCGCGATTTTGTTACCTTACCAACTGTGGCGTCAGAAACAACGCCATTGCAGAAGTGGCCAACAGAGTCCTTTACCAAGCTCAAATAAACTGTTTATTAGATGCAAAAAGAAAAAATAAATCATTGTGCATTTTAAGAGATGGCGAACATTATTCGGTCATAAAATTTTTAATGTCGTAAACCCTTTAAATTGTAGAACAGCTCGTTTGGAATAGATAAACTTCTGAGATATCTCAAAAGAATTTGTAGACTCTCTTTGATGTACAAACTGCAAAGATCTTGACTATTGCGAATCTAGCTGACAATCTAGCTGTGGGAACTCTTCACAAGAAAGTATCGCCTAGAGTTGCCTTTTTATTTTCTTTACTGACAGTCTGTCTGCCACAAACAAATTCACCTTCCATCGACTGTCGTTTTGACTGAGACTCCATACAGTACTTCTCATGCCAAAAAGCCGTGGACGAAGTTAACTATTTCTTTTACCAAGATTTCAACATTTAAAATAGTAATGTGACTACTTGTCTACATAACTGTCATGTAACCAGACGTAGAAAAATGTGCATTTTTCCAGTTTGAATAATTTGCTTCTGGAGGATAGAAGAGAGAAAAATCAAGAGAAATCAAGAGAAAAATTTTGCCTGGGAGATTGCTTGTATTTATAAACATTTTGGTGTTCTGAGGAACCCAACGACCCAGTGAACCTCTAGGGACAGCAGGAAATGTGGATGCATGTCCACTTAGTCAAAGAGAATTTTTTTTTGCCCGAATGACCGACTGGTCGATATGCCCCTGAAGGACGGATTAACCATTCATGTGCATTTTTCTTTGATATGACCATATTCTTGCAGATAAATACCGTATTCCATCGAAAACTACAACACGCCAGAGTTTTTGATACATAGACAACTGGTCAATTAATAATCAAATGAACAAAATGCCGGATAATTCGAATTATCCGGCGCCCTGGTCAAACTTGCCATTATCCGGCATGCTGTTCTTTCCGAGGGAATACGATGCAAACAAGATTTGGGTTTTTGGTAA
>JH430530.1:3724-41365 GCA_000239455.1 Strigamia maritima | reverse complement strand
GCCCTTTAATACGCCCATCACATATGCCTGCCCAAAAGACCCCCCTCCGATTTCTGACTGACGGCTGTTTCTCATCAAATATATATCCGATTGAGTTGAAATTTGGCACATAGCTCAGAAACAACATAATCTTGGTACACTGTAAAATTCAGCAAGTTTGGCCACGTAGTTTTTACAATATAACAGTTTTAAGAAAATTTACCGATGACGCCATCGTGTGACAAAATAGTGAATCGTCACGCCATGTGCGCTTACAGTAAACGCGTAGATAAACGTCCAAAAAACACATTGTGATCAACATTGATGCCCACTCAGCCCACTCAAGCTCACTCAAGCTCACTCAGCTAACTACAAGGGACAGAGGTCGGCTTGTATTACTAGTCAGTACGTAGTATGATCATGTAAGATTTCATGCATGGAACATACACCATTTACTGCATGTCTGCACAATTTTAAGAAAAGTGGTAAAATCATTATTCCTGATAAGCCAATAGTAAGTGGAACAAACCCAGAAATGTGACAATTTCAGTGATCTTCATAGGTTTTCACCAAGAGACTATTCCATCTGACCATTACACACACAATTGTCATCCTAACGTTTGTTATCAAAAAGTAGTTCATGAGCAATTTTTACTGAATCTGGCCCCAGAGTACTTTGCCGGTGAAGTTGGCACCACACAGTTAAGACACTTCTAATAACACATTTTGATGATCAACTAAACTATAAATTTCCCTGCAAATTACCTAGAAATTGAAAGTCTTTGCTTAAATAAATAAGACTGTATTTTAAATTTAGTGAGACGGCTTTTCGAACGAGCGGAGAAAAGCCGATGCAATTCCATTAGAAGTACCATGTGTTTTCTATTGTTAAGTATGCCACAAATCCCATGCCAAGTCTCAAGTGAATCTCAGATTTGAAGGAAACAAAACCTCCTATGAGACTTGGCAAACAGTCTCCTCTTTCCAGGTGATCACTGAAAAAGCCATAAATCAAAAAGAATGCGCCTGACACAAAGAAAAAAATTTTCAGTGAATACAAAATGACATGCTTCATCATCTATGGATGTGTAGATGAAATGGATATGATATGCACTCAATGTACGTCAAAGAGATCAAGGTGATGGAATTTTATAGTGAGAAAAGAAAAAAAAATTGCAAAATTGGAATTTCGATTTCCAATAGAAAATTGAGGGGGAGAAAAGTGCAAAGCGCTGTAATAAGTTTTACATTTTTAAGTCAACATTTCGACAAACAATTGGCAACAAATGAGATTTATGTGCAAAAAGCACGCTTTCTGGTTCATGCTTTGAGCAAATTTTAAATATTAAGTAGAAATAAGTCTTCAAAGAAAGAAATGTTAAGGAAATAAATTACCAATTTTCACTTCAATAAAAAAAAATCATAAATGCATTGTAGTCTCGTTTATAGTGATTAAGAACCAAATTAAATCATTTACCGTATATACTCGCATATAAGTCGAGAATTTTTGGACCAAATCTTTTATTTTATTTTTTTAATTTTTTCATTTTATTTTTTTATTTTATTTGGTTCGATTTATACGCGAGTCAATAGACAGTTTGCGCTTTCACGAACGAGATTTAATTACGAACAAGAAATAAATTAATAAAAATAAAATAAATTCATTTTTATTAATTATCTCGTGTCTCGTATTTAAAATCATTGTTTCAGATTGCGCTTGCACAAACAATTAAACACGAACGAGAACGAAATAAACAAATAAACTAGAAACATGGCTTGCTCAAAGATTGTAATGTTCCAGTTGAAAATGTGTAAATTATCTGTGTCTAATGCCATGTTTATATAAAAAATACTTAGTTGCAAACAAATTACTAACCTAGATGACTAAAAACCTACCGAAAATACAACAAGCCGATTGAAAACAAGATGGATGCCACGCTCGCTTCAAATTGCAGAACAATGCGCATGTGCGAATTTTGATGCACACTGCGCATGTGCAGTGCATTCGTATATCAACTTATATACGAACGAATTGAAAAATAAATCTCGTATATTCGTAATACGAATGTTAAATTAAATACGAGATTTATTTTTAAAATCTCGTATTAATCTACCATTCGTAATTAAAAAAATTACGTTCGTAAAAGCGCAAACTGTCTAATAGCTGTTTTAAGTTTTAAAAAATAAAATAATAAAAAATAAAATTTAGAGGGTCGAATTCAATGATTTTTGTACCCGTTTTAAGTCAGGGTCGACTTATACGCGAGTATATAGGTACGGTATTTGTAATTTATAAATTTAAATATAATTCTAAATAGTGTAATGTCATCGGCATAAGATTATAATCGAGAATTTTAGATTAAACTAAATTTTTAGCGACATTTTTAGGCAGGCAGCAAATCTGCATCAAATATCGAATGTCAATTTTGCATGTTCCAGTCCAACTTACTTATGCGTAAGTGTAAATCTATATCTAGATTTGGTTCTGGCTTAACTCCGATGACATCAAAAATGGAAAAAAGTTTCAGTTTGTTTCTTAGATACCATAGGTAAAACGCAAAGGACATAGAAGTGTCTAAATATTCTTTAGAGAAAAAGTAAATTCAACTTGCTTCTTTTACTTAAAAGTCGCTTGTTTTTACTGCACATAATTAGTTAAAGCAACCAAAATTGCTTCCACAAAATAACGGGTAACTCTGTTGTACACCTATGGTCAAATGAAGAAAAAACACAAATTGCAAAATTTCTATCAGAATTTCCTTACTTAGGCAAAGATCATGTTAGTATCAAACCCCCATTTTGATATGAGTAAACAAGGCTGTGTACACGTAAACAATTTTAAAGTGCGTTCATTGAAAAGTCACTTTTCCATAAAGCCTTCAAAAGAGAAAAGACTTATCTTTTTCAGAATTGAATACACTGTTGATTTCGTGATATCTCGTTTCGCCTAAAAGGGTAATTTTTTCCGTTTCCTCTAATTTTGTTTTTGGCGCCATTTTAGACTTTCAGACTTCAGACATTTTAAAAATTTGTAACCGCGCCCGATGAGGATGTATATAAATGAGGCGCCGCAAGCGCAATAAGCAAGTTTTCTGATACATTCCAGTAGTAGTGAGTTCATTTACTGGATGAGATTTGATGTGATTTCTGAAATCTGAAATTTTAAGCAAATCGGGATTTCCCATAAAATGGCGCCGAAAACAAAATTAGGCAAAACGGGAAAAATTACTCCTTTAGGCGGAATGGGATTAGGCGAAACGGGTATAAACCGTTGATTTCAGCTAAGAATTGTTCAAGTATCAACTGTAAATTTTATTCACCATTATATTTGAAGTTTACATATCGAAAAGTCCAAGAAGTTTCACCTTTAACAACACCGCAATAAAATTAGAGGCAATAAAAAAAAATGTATGCAAACCGCAATCATTACTTAACCCAGCTCACTTGTCCATTGAAAAATAGCATAAATAAATAAAATAATAAATATCTAAAGAGAAGCCTTCAAGAATTTAAGTTGCTATCTAAAAACATTATTTTTAAAGTGTATAACATATAATACAAGCAGCTCTTTATTCCCATCGTTTTCTTTTATCAACAAAGAATGCCAACTTTGCTTTTACTCCATTTTTTTCCCCTGGTGTTGAATGAAATTCAATTTCCACATCCTTTGTTTTAGAGATGACATCTACTAGATACTAAAACTCCACTCTTTCCCAAAGTGATAAAATTAAAAAGCCAAATATGAGTAGCAGGAAACTTATTAAAATTCTTCGACACACACTTGGTCTGTTACACCCGTTGAATGGCAATCAAATTCCAATAAAATTCCTTCAACTTATTCCTCTCTCTTTCTGCAGCAAATACTATTCTTCATCTAACTCCATTCCATTACCAATGCGACAACTCTGTTGGATACCAATCTGCCAAGTTGTCTTTACCAGGCTCAATAAAACACACCTTCCCGGACAGGCTCCAGAGACAACAAAATTCTCCTTCTTTAATATCCTATTACCTAATAAAATTGTGTCCCTTTTTGTGATTCTGTCTGAAACTGTCTGGTCAATCACATCGTTAATTAACCCCTTCAAAACAACAGTCACGTAATATTACGTTTTTTTTTAAAAAAAGCAATCAACCTTCCGATCACGTAATATTAGTTTTTTTAGAACCTGACGGTATTTATTGACCCATTTAGCTGTACCTTAAGGTAGAATCCAAGTCTTTAAATGTGTTAGCTGTGAATTAAATAAACAACTCAGTAAAATGGTTCTATATTTTGGAAAAATAGAGTATTCCCTCGGAAAGAACGGCATACTGGATAATGGCGAGTCCGAGCAAGGTGCTGGATACCATGGCCGTGTTGGGCAAAAATTGACCCAGGCAAATGCGCATGCGCGGTAGTCACATGATCGGTGCAAGTCTGTGGCAACCATATGTCTAAGACCAAAATTATCGTACCAAAGTTAAAAATGATACCACATGCCTTTTACTAAAGTTATGGTACCACTTGCCTAGTACTAAAATTATGGTACCAAAGTTAAAAATGGTACTAACAGTTCTGAGTTTTAGTGTTACCTAGATCAATATGACGTCTAATTATTTTAGTACTAAGCATGTGGTATAGCCAATTTTTAACTTTGATACCATTTTTAACTTTGGTACCATTTTCAACTTTGGTACCGTTTTTAACTTTGGGACCATTTTTAACTTTGGTACCATTTTCAACTTTGGTACCATTTTCAACTTTGGTACTATTTTTAACTTTGGTACCGTTTTTAACTTTGGTACCATTTTTAACTTTGGTACCATTTTTAACTTTGGTACCATTTTTAACTTTGGTACCATTTTTAACTTTGGTACCATTTTTAACTTTGGTACCATTTTTAACTTTGGTACCATTTTTAACTTTGGTACCATAATTTTAGTCTTAGACATATACATATGGTACCAAAACTGGTTGCCACAGACTTTTTTTTTATGAATACATTACATAATAAATGCATAGGACCCAATAAATGTCTACCCATTGCTTAATTTCTGCTAATTTTCAAATTGTTTAGAAATTTGTATTTTTTGTATTTTTTATTCTGAATTTGTATTTTAAATTATTGAAATTACATTTATTAGATCTGAAACAACTTTTTATAAAACTGAATAAAGATTTTTTCTAACTGAATGAAATTTTTATTCAGCTGAAAAGATATTTTATTTGCTGAAAGAGTATTTTATTAATCTGAAAAAGTATTTTATTGATCTGAATGTACATTTTAGCAATCTGAAAACGAATTTTAGGAACCTGAAAAAGCTGTAAATATTATTAAACAATCAAATTAATATTAATATTATATTATTAAATAAAAATTATTTACATTTGGGTTCTTGTATTGTTGCGCACATTTTATTACTACGAAACAATGAAAAAGTTCACGTTTCAGTTTTATGCACGAATTGTTGGATAAAGTTTAGTGAAATGTGCTTTCACGTAGCTAATGGCGAAATTTCTTTACAATTATGTACTGCCTGCTGTACAAAACAATTACTACCGTATCTAATTTTAATTTTTTTCTTGGAAAATTCCACAAACCTTTTTCAACATTATTTTTTAATTTTGTAAACTTGAAAAAACATCCTTAAAAATTTCCCAGAAAGATAATATAGTCACTCGTAGAAAAAATAAAAAATAAAATTTTTTAAAATGAGCTGCAGCAGTTTTACAATGTCTTTTCCACTCTCCATCATTTTAACAACGTTAAATCTCCTTTTTCATCGCGTTATTTGCCAACAACAACAACAACAACCCTGTTCGAACGGTGCCGTATACCCATCTTTAAATCGATGCTTATTCGAATGTCGCAATGACGAGTACAATAACAACGCTTCACATCCAGACGAAAAACATGAATACAAAGTCCTAGTACTCTCGGTAAACGACTTTTCAATAACCACCAACGGCTTTCTAGTCGCCGATCTACCAATACCAGAATTACCAACAAATCTCTACGTAATACACAATTTCACCGCCCGCATTTGCTATCCACTCGACCAGAATTTCATCTCCTGCGACAAATGGTCGCTAGAAAGTGACGAATTCGTCCTGAGCAACGACTCGCACCATCTTTGGACAATCCCGGACAACAAAATCTATACATTAGGACAATTCTACATGTTCATGATTGATAATGAGTCGCTCCCCGTCGTGTGCATCAGTCAAAAGGCGATCGAGCACCATAAAAACATCGTCGCGGTGGACAAATGGTTTTTGGGCTTGCACATAGTGTCGGCCACCAGCCTCATCATCGCCTTCGTCTGCTGCGTGCGCTTTCCCGCACTCAATGTCCGACATAATTACAATCTCTTATGTCACATGTGCGTCATGTCGGTTGCCTACTGGACTCTAGTGATCGAGTACTTCATGCGCCAATGGAAAACAACACCCGACGCGTGTCTTGTCGTCGCTTTCATCAAACAATTCGCATTCCTCGCCACCTTCTTTTGGATCAACGTCCAAGCGATCGATCTTTTCCTACGATTCAATAATTTGTCCATCAATTCGACTCCGGGGTCTAACACACGGCGTTTCGTCTACTACTCCGGCTACGCGTGGGGATGTCCGTTCGCAGTATCGTGCATCACTCTTATCGTGGCAAAATCGGACGTGGAATTGCGGTATCGTCCAAATTGGCAGCAGTTTTGTTGGTTCGATTATAAGTACAAATTGACGGGTCTGATTTACTTCTACGCGCCCATCGCCATCATACTGGTGGTCAATAGCGGTCTGTTTGGATTGACTATGTGGAAATTGTACACTGTGGGGAAGATGGTGAGTAATGTCAATAAACGGATCCATCAACAGCTGTAAGTAGAAGTTTTTTGATTAAATTTAAATTTGAAGATATTGATGCGATTTGTTTAGGTTGCAGCTGTGTGTCAAACTGTTGGTCATCACGGGTCTCTGTTGGAGCATGGAAGTGATCGGGTGGGCCGTGGGAGGTGAGGAAAAGTATTGGTATTTTACGGATGGGATAAACGGGCTGCAAGGATTTTTTATTTTTGTTATTTATATTTGCAAATTGAGTTATTTGCGGAAGGTTCTCGAATCGAAATCGTGGTTCGCGAGAAAATGGTACCCGATATTGTTTAGGAGTTGCAATGTACGAATACCAGAAAAAGAATGTTCGAGTACGGCTTCTTTGGAAATATCGAAAACCCAAACAGCACTTTGAATTTTTAAAAAAAAAAAAAAAAAAAAAAAAACTAGTTTTGAGATTTTAATCATCATAGAAATAATCACTAAGAACAGTTGTTTGTATTGAAAATGAGATTTTCAATTTTTTTAAATAATTTTTTTTATTTTTTTTATTTTTTTTAAATATAATTTTAGTTATAGAAAAAAAAAAAAAAAATGATGGATAACGTCTTGGATACGTTATACCATCCAATCAAAACATGTCTAATAATTTTAAAAGACGTTTTAATCACGTTTTTAATACATTTTTAGCATATAAATAGCTTATCTTTCCCCCAATTGAAACATAATTCACTGCATTGACAACCATAGAGTATAAAAACAACATGTTTAATGCTAAAAAAATCGAACACATTGAAGAGTTTGATAATGATGATGATGAGTTTGGATTCGGACGAATATTGCGAGAAATGGACGAAGAAGAAAAACAAAATCACGAACAAAATCTCAAGATAGAACAGTTTCACAATTTGAATTCAGATAAAATATTAAACGAAGTTGAAATTGAAATCCAAGTACAACCGTCTCCTCACGTTGATAATAATACGATTTTTATTTCGTGCAAAGAAGAAGAAAAACAAGAAATTCACTCTCGGTCTATTCACGTTGGAAACATCGCCTTCACCGCAACTCCCGAAGACTTAAAGCAACATTTTAATGCGTGTGGATCCATTAAACGAGTTACCATCGTGTATGATAAAGTAACTGGTCGCTCGAGAGGATTTGCTTACATCGAGTTTACCGATGAAGATGCGGTTAACAATGCTGTGGCTCTCAACAATTCGTTATTTCGAGATAGGAATATTAAGGTTCATCTGTGTAGACAAGTTTTTTGTGACGAAAATGGGCGTTCTTTTGCTAAAAAGAGATTCAATGACCACAATGAGAATGATTTGACGAGATATAAGAAACGAAAATTTAATCCTGGTTTTAATAATGAACGTTCTTTTCCTAAAGAAAGATTTAATAATCAATATGATAATAATAATGATCATTTCTATAATGTCAAGAGAATGAAAAATTATCATAATGATGAAAACGAAACTCGATTGTTGGATTATAATAAGAAATATTTTCGTAACAAACAGATGTACCGGGCAAAAAATTATAATAATTATTAAATTATTAAATAATTAAATAATAAAAATAAGTACCCATTGAATCTTTTTTTTTTGCAATAGAGTAGAGCAAATTCTTACCAAATAAAAATCCTAATAAAAGTGAAAACGAAGTTTCTCATAGATCAGATCTAAAAATTTCATCATTAAACATGCGCATGTGCGTAATATCCATCTGCTGCAGCATTTCCTAGCTTCAAACCCAGCGGTACGGATACGGTGATGCTCCACCTGATGATATTCGAGCTTCGGCTTATTACACGCTGCAAGCTCCTGTTACTATTTACCATGGTAAAAGTCGGCCGAGCCCACACAAAACCACTCTGTCCATCTGTTTAGTAAATTAAAACACCGTATGACGTCATTTTCACCCCGGATGTCGCTGAATAATATTCAAAACACGATGAAATTGTCTAATTAGCATATATACAACGCGGAAAAAAGGTAGGAAACCGAACAAATTTCTATTTTTAATCGTAAAATTTATTTCATTTTATTTATTTTTTTTGCATTAAAATAATAATAAATAAATGATGAATAAAAATCACCTTCTGCCTCGTTTGGACTTTGCTCTAGCCTCTCTCGCACAGCGGTACAGCGGCACAGCCCGCCGTGTGTTGAAGTATATCGCTTTTCTTATCTCTCGACATGTTTTAATTATTTCTGTATCGAATGCCGCAACCAAGTAAGAAACAACAGCAAAAAAAAAAAAAAAAAATAGTAAATTATTCCTTAATTATATATTTTTTTTACCTTTTCTTCACAGTTTCGCCCCGTTCTCAATGGGTCCGAGCGTTCGGTCGCATCAAAGCGCGCGGACGCGTTTGCTCGACTGGTCGCGGATCAGATTCGGGACTCTCTCAATTATCCATCACCGATCCGCATCCGCATCTCGTGAGTCAATAATAAAAATTATTAAAAAAAAAAAAAAAAATTTGCATAAAATATTACAAAGGACGGTGGCAACGTGTTCACAATCGACAAACCAGACCGATCATGCGCCTCAGTTCCCGTCCATCTTGCCGAGTAAGAAAAATGTTAATAATTTCATAATTTATTCATAATTTTAATTAATAAATTCCACTTTTAGTCGAGTCCGCCGCGGTCTCGTTCTACCGTGCAACAACGCCTTCTCCAATAAACATTTGGAATTAGCATACCAACGCTACTCATCCCGACAAAAACAAAAATCTCTCATAGTAGTCAACCTTGTGGATTTCTTCGTCAAACTACTCCTTCTCGCGTCGGAAATACTACAAAAACGCGAATCAATTTCGCCTTTAAACATCTCATTCAGCGCGTGTTGGATGTTCTTCAACTTGGTCGTCTGTGTCCTGTGTTTCTGGCGCTGTTTCGCCAACAACTACTTACGTCAGAGCGCCGTCTTCACGTGGCTCGTGCTCAACATTCAGGGTTTCAGCGCGCTTTCTGTCGGCTTCAAATGCGACAAAATGCATCAGTACGGCGGAATCGAAACCAGTTGGTACATCATTTTTATCGTGTTTGTCACGCACGCGATGCTGCCCCTTCCTCTCGAGTGGAGCGTCACTGCAGGAAGCCTCACTGCCGTCGTGCATCTACTCCTCTCTACCATATGGAATTCCGCTGACGTCACTTTCTATAAATTGGTTCCAACTAATTTTTTTTTTTTTTTTTTTTTTTAAATTTTATTTTTTTTATTTTTATTATTATTATTATTATTATTATTATTATTATTATTATTATTATTATTATTATTATTTTTTCTTGTTGTTAGATTTTTGGTAATGTCTTGTTGTATTTGTGTCTCAACTTGGCTGGGATTTATGGGAAATATTTGATGGAAAGAGCTCAGAGAAAAGCTTTTGTCGAAACACGTCGATCGATGGAAACGAGGTACAAAACGGAAAAGGAAACCGAACGGCAAGAGAAACTGTTGTTGTCCATGTTGCCGCGGTTCGTGGCCGCCGAGATGATCAATGATATAATCGCGCAGGAAGAAGCGGAGAAAAAAGCGTTTCAGCCGTCGCAGTTTCATAAAATTTACATACACCGATATGAAAATGTGAGCATTTTGTTCGCAGACATCAAAAGGTTCACCGAATTGGCGTCGCGGTGCACCGCGCAGGAACTGGTCACTCTTCTGAATCAGTTGTTTGCCCGATTCGACCGATTGGCTAACGTAAGAATTTTTTTCATTTTTTGAAAAGAGTTTACGATATCACGTTTTTTTATTGGTCCATTGAATAATTAATTTAAATAATTAAATTAAATAATTTTTCAGAGATTTTTATTTTTTGGTTAAAAACCCATTGTTGAAGTTGTGAAAGCGAGACCAAATCGAGAATTTGCGCGATTATTACCAGTTGTGACGTCAAACCTATATATTTAACATATATTTAACAGTTGGTATCAGCAGTGGCCAACAATGTCCCTCACTAAGCTCAAATAAGCCGTTCGGGATACAAAATAATTTTTTTCAACGTGTTTCGAAAACTTTTTATTTCGACAATTTTAAGAAATGGCGAATATTTAATATTTTATTGTTTATTTTTTATATGGCTCAGGAAACTCACTGTCTTCGAATTAAACTGTTGGGCGACTGTTATTACTGCGTGAGCGGTTTGCCCGAACCGCGAGTCGACCACGCCAAATGCTGCGTCGAGATGGGGCTCCACATGATCAAAGCCATCGGGTCGGTTCGCGAACAAACCAACGTCAATGTTGACATGCGCATCGGGATTCACTCGGGCTCGGTTCTGTGTGGTGTGCTGGGTCTTCGAAAATGGCAGTTCGATGTTTGGTCCAACGATGTCACGATGGCCAATCACATGGAGTCGGGCGGTATACCCGGGTAATTAAAAATTTAAAACAAAAAAAAAATTAGAATATAATAATAATTATTATCATTTATACTCTATTTATCATTTCGTGCGCGAAACTCCCATTGGTTAATAACCTATATTGTATCGAAAGTATATATTGTGGCATCTTATTTTAATCCTCTAGTTGAGCCGAGTCGAAAAATCATTGTTTTGTAGTCCAAAAATGTGCGTGCCATTGTTAACGAATGAAAATGCTCGTAAAATATTTTTAAAAAATTATTTACATTTGGGATTTTTGTATTGTTGCGCACATTTTTTGGCTATGAAACGATGATTTTTTGACTCGGATCGACTAGAGGATTAAAATAAGATGCCACAATATATACTTTTCAGTACAAAGTAAAAAATAATTGATGTCTATTTAGCCGGATTCACATCTCGAAAGCGACTCTTGATTGCTTGGGCGATCATTATCGAGTGGAGCCGGGTTGCGGGCACGAACGTGACGTTTACTTGAAGCATCACGGAGTGCCCACTTTTCTTATTGTTGCCACTGAACCGAAGCGTTGGACGAAGCTGAAACGTCGCGAACGGACGCGTCTTTGGAGTCTGGATGAAGGACTACGATTATCCGCGGCGGCTACGACGCGGTCGGATTGGATGCCGGAAATACCTTTTGAAAATGTAAATAATTAAAAAAAAAAAATTAAATTTTGAAAATGTGAATAATTTATAATGAAAAAATTATTTTTTTTTGTGGTCAGTTTGAAATGGGCCAACACGTCAACGTTGAAGGATTCGACGACAATTCAGATTTGGAGAACGGCGGTGTAGCGTTTGCCGCCGGAGGCGAATCGATGAGCGATCGAGTGGACGATTTAATCGATAATTCCATCGAAATCGAATCGAATTTGAGAATGCGACGCGAACACGTCAATCGATTTACGCTAACTTTCAAAGACGAGCACATGGAAACACAAGTAACAATGAGTTATGACAATCCAATTGCAAATTAATTATTCAAATTCAAATTTAGTTTTGTCGGAGCGCCGACGACGTGTTCAAATCCAACATGTTGACGGCATTCTTCATCTGGATCATCGGCACTAGCACGCATTGCATCGTCATGCACGAACTGTAAAAACAATGCATCGAATCGAGTCGACGATAATAATATTCAAATCAATTTTAAAATTAGAATAATTTGGCGTTTGATCATATCCGCGACCGCCACCACATTGCTCTTCGTCGGTTTCGCGCTCGTCATGGCCGAAGAATTCGTATCGATGCCCGCATCATTGCGCCGTCTATCCGCGCACTTGACCCGCAACCGAAACGCCCGCAACGCCTTCACCTGCATCTTCGTGTCCATCATTTGCCTGGCCTCTTCCATCGGAATGGTTAAAAAAAAAAAAAAAAAATTAAATTCATAATTTAATTTAATTTAATTTGTTGCGAGTCCATTTCAGTGCCTCTGCTCGAAACATTCGGACGAACCGTTGGCTTCCGACTGCCATAACGTGTCCGTCTACCGAACGACGCATTGTTTTTTGCCGAATGTGTTCGGTCATGTCACCGTTTGCCATTTTCCTCAGTACTACATCTACTTGTGGGCGCTGTCGATGGTCGCATGTGCTTCGTTCCTCCAACTGCCTTATCTCGTCAAATCGAGCTTGCTCGGCGCCATGATGTGCCTCTACTGCGTCCTTCTGCTCACCGTCTACCAGCACGTGCTCTCGAGCAATACGCAGTAATATTAAAAACTCTATCCAACAATTCGTGCACGAAAATGAGAAGTAAATTTTTTTGTATTCTACCCAAAGTATATATTGTGGTATCTTATTTTAATCCTCTAGTCGAGCCGAGTCGAAAAATCATTGTTTCGTAGCCATAAAAAGTGCGCAACAATACAAAAACCCAAATGTAATTAATTTTTTAAATATTTTCCGAGCGTTTTCGTTCGTTAACAATGGCACGCACATTTTTGGACTACGAAGCGATGATTTTTCGACTCGGCTCGACTAGAGGATTAAAATAAGATACCACAATATATACTTTCGGTAGAATGCATAGGCCATTAACCAATGGGAGTTTCGTGCACGAATTGTTAAATAGAGTTTAGGGTAAATAGTTTCATTAGACAGTTTGCGATTTCTCGTACGAGACCGAAAACGAGATTTAAAAAAACGAAATTTTTAAAAAAATCTCGTTTTTTAAAATCTCGTTAATAAAATGTCGTATCGGTGTTTGCGGTTGGTCACGAAACACATTACATACGACATTTAAATCGGCAGCAGCAATTTTTAGGAAAACAACACACCTTACACAAATTAAGCCTAAGTATTGGGCTTGTGGTTTGTGCAAGGTGTTTGACTGATTAAAAAACTAACCTGAGATAGTGTAATCGACACAACTTTGCCAAAATTACAGCCGAAGCGGAGGGAAAATGGCGGCAGAATTTCACGACAATTGTTGTGATTGTAGGCAGTGCGCATGCGCAAGTGAAGTCGTATACACGACAATTTGAAACGAGATTTTTCAAAAAAAATCTCGTCCGAGAGTGTTGGAACGAAAAATGAAATCACGAGATTTTTAATAAAATCTAATAATCGTAATAATACAAGTCACGTAATAATAAAAATTTCGTACGAGAAATCGCAAACCGTCTATTGAGTTCGGTATCTTGCCATCTAGAAAGCCGCTAATATTTTCATTTTTTTTTTTTTTTTTTTTACATTATAGTTGCGATACTATCGACTGTCTGTTCGACGATCCCATCGTGCTGCAACTTTTCATGTTTTTCTACGTGCTGATGTACCAGTGTCGTCTGGTGGAAATCACTTGCCGCTTGGATTTCCTCTGGAAACGACAAACGGAGCAGGAGGCGAGTGAAATTCGACTTTTGCGCCACCACAATGAGCATATGCTTAAGAACATGTTGCCCGTTCACGTTCTCGTCCACTTTTTGTCCGATGATCGTAACGTGGACCAACTCTATTATCAGTCAATTGACAGCGTCGGTGTACTTTTCGCTTCTATCCCCAATTTCGCCGAATTCTTCTCCGAAGACGTCAATCGCGGCGTCGAATGCATTCGCTTACTCAACGAGATAATCGCCGACTTTGACGAGGTTGGATCCATTTAGAATAATCGTCGAAAAACAATTCATTTTGTTTTTTGTAGTTGATGGAACAGCCGCGATTCAAGTGCATCGAAAAGATCAAGACTATCGGCAGCACGTACATGGCCGCTTCCGGTCTGAATCCGAAGCAATCGGACGAGGAGCATGCGCACATTTGTACTCTCGTCGATTACGCGCTCGCTATCAAAGGCGCGCTCAAAGAGGTCAATCGTCATTCGTTCAATGACTTTTTCTTGCGGATCGGTAAAATTCGGACACATTAAAATTAAAATTTTGACTAGACTCGACGTGACGTTTAATATTTAATTTAATTTAATTTAATTCAGGAATCAGCCACGGACCTCTGGTCGGCGGCGTGATCGGCGCCAAGAAACCCGTGTTCGATATTTTCGGAAATACAGTGAACGAAGCGAGTCGCATGGACAGCACGGGAATCGTTGATGCTATTCAAGTGCCCAAAAACACGGCCGACGTAAAGAAAAAAAAAAAAAAAAATTGTTATGACCATTTTAGTTATTTATTTAAATATTTGACAGATTTTGGGCCGATGTGGCTACCAAGTGGAATTCCGCGGATCGGTCGCGGTCAAGGGCAAAGGCCATATGGATACTTATCTAGTGGCAGGAAAACGGAGCCCGAAAACGGTGGCGTTTAATCGACAGGCGAGTCGGCAACCGAGTTTCGCTTTTGTTGTTTATGGAATGGTCCAAGCGCGCAGACGTCAGACTAGTGTTAAGAAATCGTTCGTACGTCGAAAACCTGTCGACCAATAAAAAATAAATTTGATAGAAATAAATATTTTTAAATAAAAACTTATCCGGGAACATCTTTTACTTTATATATTTTATATCATTTTTTATAAAAAAAAAAAAAAATAACCTTCTATTAACACTAATGCTCTAAAAAAGGGTTTTTTTTTCTTTCTTTTTCATTGAAAAAATAATTATTTGAGAGAAAACAAATTATTTTTGTATGTATTGATATGTGGCGCTATCTCTCGGCACTCAAAGTACTAACAACGCTTCAGCTGATGTTTTATAGTCTTATTACTTCTACCATTTCTCCACGCGTGTAATATAATATAATAACTTAATCGTGGTTCAGAGCTCTAATAATATTACAATAATAATCATTTATCGACAATGGAAGAGATTAAACCGGAGGACGAAAGCCGTATGTATTATACGAATAAATTACCGTTGTTGTTATTTAATAATTGACTATTACAGTACCTGGTACGAGTTCTGGGGTTTCGTGCCTGCTGACCGACCAAAAATTCGCCTCCTTATCGGGTCAGGTATCCGACTTGACGCTGCGAGCAATCGCCGAGTTGGAGTTCACGAGAATGACCGAAATTCAGGAAAAAGCCATTCCCCATCTCTTGGAAGGCCGGTAAAAATAAAAAAAAAAATATAAAAATATCAACAAAAATGAAACAGAAAACTTATTATTATTTCCATTTATCGCAGTGATTTAATCGGAGCCGCCAAAACGGGCAGTGGAAAAACGTTGGCATTCCTCGTTCCGGCGATCGAACTGATTTACAAATTGAAATTCATGCCTAGGAACGGCACAGGTGTCATCGTCATTTCACCGACGCGCGAATTATCTATTCAGACTTTCGGAGTGTTAAAGAAACTTCTGAAATATCATTCCAACACTTACGGTCTGGCCATGGGCGGCTGCAAACGACAAGAAGAAGCGAAAAGCTTGGGAAGAGGAATTAACATACTCGTGGCTACGCCCGGTCGTCTGCTTGATCACTTACAGGTGTCTCAGTTGTGGTTCCGTCAAAAAAAGGATAAATTTTACATTTTTTTATTTTTTATTTTTATTTTTTTTGTATTTAGAACACTCCACAATTCGTTACAAAGAATTTGCAATGTCTCATCATCGACGAAGCGGATCGATTACTCGATATCGGTTTCGAGGATGACATGAAACAGATTTTAAAATTTTTACCGAGTAAGAGTTTATCAAAATGTGAATAAGTAATTAGTAATTAATTAATTAAATTCTAGAAAAGAGACAGACGATGCTGTTTAGCGCAACACTGTCGAAA
Source organism: Strigamia maritima (assembly GCA_000239455.1). Lineage (NCBI taxonomy): Eukaryota > Metazoa > Arthropoda > Chilopoda > Geophilomorpha > Linotaeniidae > Strigamia > Strigamia maritima. The sequence continues at coordinate 25,014 of JH430530.1, read as the reverse complement.
CAAATCAACAATTTGATCAAATTGGCGCTGAAAAAAGAACCGATCTACGTCGGCGTGGACGACTCGAAAGAAAAATCGACGGTCGAAGGATTGGAGCAGGGCTACGTGATTGCTCAATCGGAAAATCGTTTCTTGTTGCTTTACACTTTTTTGCGCAAAGTTTCGGCGAAGAAACAGAAAGCGATGGTGTTTTTCAGCTCGTGTTTGGCCGTTAAATTCTACTATGAATTATTGAACTATATCGATCTGTCCGTGATATGTATCCATGTGCGTAGAATATTTTTTAAAGTTTTTTTTAAAATAATATTGTTATAACGCTTCTTTTTTTCGGTCGTTTCCAGGGAAAACAAAAACAAGCGAAACGTACGAGCACGTTTTTCCAGTTCTGTAATTCGACTTCGAGCATTTTGCTCTGCACCGATGTGGCGGCACGAGGCTTGGATATTCCGGATGTTGATTGGATCGTCCAATTCGACCCTCCGGATGATCCCAAGGAATATATTCACAGAGTCGGTCGAACGGCGCGCGGTGTGGACGGCAAAGGACGAGCTATTCTTATATTGCGCCCGGAAGAACTCAGTTATCTGCTGTATTTGAAAAAAGCCAAAATTCCACTTAATGAATACGAGTTTTCGTGGACGAAAATTCGGAACATACAGACCCAAGTACGCGCTCGCATTCGATACGTTTTTTTAAAAAAAAAAATGTTTATTGAATTTTTTTTTTTTAGTTGGAGAAATTAATCGCAAAGAATTATTTCCTACAAATGTCGGCTAAAGACGCGTATAAAGCTTACGTTCGTGCTTACAGTTCGCATCAACTCAAACACGTGTTCGATGTCAACACTTTGGATCTGAATAACGTCGCGTTGTCGTTCGGATTTCAAACGCCGCCTGCTGTCAGGTTGATCGACGCCCCCCGCAAGAGTCCCGGTCAGGGCGGACCGCGTCCGAAGAGGAGGAAAACTAATTTCAAATCTGTCAATAAATAATAATAACAATAAATAAATTTTATTTTATTTTTAAGTTAGATCGATATTTTCGATCAGTTTTTATTTATCGAGTCGGAATTGATCGTTCTGTACCGATAGCAAATAGAAAATGGACATTTTTTTAAAACGATTTTTGTATGTCGAAAACGATTTGGCGCCAAACACGCGAACGTGCAAATACATATTACGATTATCGCACTAATCGATTGTTTTATCGACCGTAATTCAAAACATTGATGCGTAAAAAAACTCTCATGCTAGGTTCCCACTTGGCAGAAACTCAGACAGAAAATTTTGAGTGCAGAAAAGTATGTTTTTCTGTCGTTGGTTCCCATCTGTGGACTGAAAAGTGGGCAAAAAAGTGCAGAAAAGTAGAATTTAAAAATGTATGCTAGCTAAGGAAACACAGCTGCTTTCTACACTCAAAATTTTCTGCAGCAGAAAATTTTCTGTCGGAATTTCTGCCAAGTGGGAACCAAGCATTATACAGCAATTTAATCGAATCGGTTTTCGGTTTTGTTGTAAAACGACAAACTGCTCGATTTATTCATTAAATTTAAAATCGCGGTACCTTACTTTGAATTTAAGCGAATAATTCATTGTTTTAATTCAGGAACCTCGCAGATGGTTAAAAACTCGTTTTTCCTTCGATTTATTCACAATTTTATCAATTTTTTGGTAGTTTCTCGCGTAACCCGTGGCATGATACGAGTTGAGAACTGTTGCTAAGGAATGATGCATGAATAAAATAAGGAAATTAAAGCACTAAATCTATTCAAAAATAATAAAATTTCTCTCTTTTTTCTTTTTCTTCGCCGTTTGAACGTATGAACGTATGAAAGTAACGTTCAAAATTTCACAACGCACTATATGGTATATACAACTGGATTTAAAAATACAAGTTTACAGTTTCAGTTAGATCTCCGAAGCGTCTACAACTTTCTTTCATGATGAATTTTAACAATCAAAATCTGTGGACCGACCGACCGTTCCCAAAAATTGTAATTAGAACTAGTACCCCGATTACCCTTAAACCGAAATTGTCAAACTCCTTATGCCGCTCAGTACTACTAGCTCAAACACCGAAAAATCTAACATCTCCATTGTTCCCACCGCATTTTCGTTTTCTCCCGGAAAAAATAATTGTGCCAGAGAATATTTACTTCAAAAAGAATCTGTTCAAGGTTACTCGACCTAACTATCCAATACGTCCAGCTTTCCATAAAACTATCGAAGATCAGGAACGTATGAAAAAAATCCTTATTTCTTTAATTCCATTATTCTTTATTTTCATCTATTTGCTTTGGTGATTTGTCAAAGCAATTTTTATCATATGGTGTGTATCATAGTTTTTTTTAATGGTATTTGTATTTCCAATAAAATAGATTTTTAATAAAATAATGAAAATCACAATATAACAATTTTATGGCGCGGACAGCGTCGATGCGGTATAAATATAAACTAATCATAAAATATAATTTTCTTTCAATTTGTGTTTACGTGTATTATAAATTTATAATCGTTTTTAAAAGGAAATCCGTATCAGTTTTTAATATTTTTTTAATTCTTATTTCTTACGACTAAATCTAACCATAGATATTAGGATATTTACTTCCGCCGATTTATTACCATAACGACCCGACAAACATCAAAAAATTCAGTGGGCGATCCTTGAAAATAAATTATTTGGAATTCAAAGAAATGGGAAAAAAAGAAAGTCCTTGACCTTTGCCCTTCTTTGACCTCATTTATCAATCATTACAACTCAAATACTAATTATTACTGACTCATCATCGTAAAACAAATAAATGTCTAATCCAAAATTCATAAATAAATAAAAATAATTAAAATTTTATTCATTTTTTAAAATTGCGGGGTAATCCACATGATGGGGTCAAAACCGGGGTCAAACCACTAACGCTACCTATTAACTACTCAGCACTTCCCTCACTAATCTCTTCCCAGATGCGCGGCACACGGTTACTCCAGTTACAGGCGTTCCACACTCGTCGTTTCTTTTAAATTAGAGGAAATCACTTAACAGAATGAAGACTTTCATTTTATGGACATACTTCAACGCCATCATCTGCTTATCAATCATATTCAACACTTATTCAACCGCTTCAATCGACCAAAACGTGCATAACGACTCCAACAATGTGCCAACGCCGTTAGAAAACATCACTTACGGTCTCAACACACCGACTGAACTTCCACCAACAATTTCCACGTGCGAACCCGATCTCATCTATAACTTAGTGACCCAATCGTGCGTGGACAATGAAACCGCGCAACGCATCGAGCGCCGACCGTCGTGTAAGAACATCACTTTACTCCCCAACTTCGTAACTATCGAAAATGGACGTTTATACGTGACCGGAAGTGCGGGAAACGTGTCCACCGATCACTTTATAGTCCAAAATGACAACTCCGTATCGCTTTGTTACCCATTAACCCCGAAATTCCGCGCGTGTCAACGATGGGGCGTTTATCCCAACGAGTACGAACTGGCGAACGGCGGACTGACCCTTTTCTTGACCGAAACGAACATCACGGTACCCGCGGGAGACTTTACCGTGAACGAGGAGAAATTCGGAGTGATCTGCGTGGTCACTACGCGGTCGCAAATGTACGTGATCGACGCGTACGCCACGTCGTGGCTCATCTCGACCGTCAGTTTATTCGTGTCTTTGCTAATTTACGCAATCACGAACCGGAAGTTAAATTACCAAACGAAAACGATGATGTGTCACATGTTGAGTTTGTTTGTTTTTTATTTGTTGTTGACGATCCGCGCTTGGGGACCCGATTTCGAGACGAATTTGTGTCTCGGTTACAGCGTGGTGGTGCATTACTTTTTCCTCGCCTCCTTCTTCTGGATCAACGTCATGGCGTTTGATATATGGAAAAATCTGCCCCGGTTCGCGACGAAAGCCGTGACGCCGTGGAAAGACAGGCGACGGTTCGTTTTCATGTCGTTATACGCGTGGGGACTGCCGGCCGTGATCGCCGTGAGTGCGGTGTTGACGGATCACTTTGCACCGGAGGAAAGCGCGTTTAGGCCGCAGTTTGGGCGCCAGTGTTGGTTCGTGGGTATTGAGGCGAAGCTCACGTTTTTGTATGGACCTGTAGCTGTTCTGTTAGGAGCGAATATTTTGTTTTTCGGAATGACGGTGTGGAGTTTGAAGAGGCTAGGCAAGGATACGATGTTGGTTAATAAGAAGATACATTCCCAATTGTAAGAAATTTTGAAATTAAGTTTTTTTTTTATTAAAAAAAAGAGAAAAAAATGGTAAAAGGGTGAAAAGTCTCAACAAGTGTTTTCTGTCTGCATTCAATGGTTTCCAAGGTATTTGGAGAACAAAGTTCTAAGTTTTAAGTTTTGTTAATCTTTTAAAAACAATTCATCATGACCTTCATAAAAACAAAAACAAATGGCAAAGATCAATTTAATGAATGTATGAATTGTAAGTAACAGATGTTTTCAATCTCTTATCTGTATTTATGCATTGAAAGAAAAATTGGGTAACCCAGCTCAAGGAAAAAAAAAAAAATTATTTTTTTTTCAATAAAAATTTATTTTTATTTTTAATCGTGAAAAAGGTTTATTAATCTCAAAAACATTTATTTATTTATTTATTTATTTTTTTTTTTAATTTTATTTTTTATTTACAGGACGAGACTGTACATGAAATTATTGATCGTGATGGGTTTATGTTGGATCATGGAGATTGTGTCCGGAGTAGTAGAAAAAGACGACCGATATTGGTACTTTACGGACATCATCAATGGACTGCAGGGATTTTTCCTTTTTTTAGTCTACGTGTGCAAAGCGAATGTTTTGCGTGATTTATTGGCGCTGTGGATCAAACATGTGGGAATTGGGAGTGAATTATGTAAAAAAATGACAACTATTTCTGGTCGCTTCTCCTCGGCACCTTTCCGAGAAAACTCAAGTGCGCATGCAGAACGAGGTGGCAGTGTGAGTTCGATTTCACTGCCTAACTCTGATTCGCTTAATTCATCATCGAACGACAAATTAAAATCGATTTCTGATGATAATAAAAAATATTGATCATGTTATGATGAAAATTGTGATTTTGTAGGACGTGAGATTAGTTTACTTTTCTATTGTTTATTAAAAATAAAATCGAGTTTGAATATTTGAATAATTACGGTAATGTTCCTCAATAAATTAACAGCAAAAATTTGATTTTTCCACCAAATTCTGTCATTCTGCTAACGATTGTTGATGACTATTGAGATCAAGTGCTGTAGTGAGGTCACGTGACTTTTTTCCTCGTTTCGATCGATCTCCCAACGAAAAATCGCGCAAATTCATGCAAAATGGATGATGAAGAAAACATGCAAAAAATCACGATTATAAATAGAAAAATCCTTTTTCTGCTGCAAAATTCCAGCAGAGTCGAAATGTCCCAAATGTCTTATTTGTTATGTCATTACTACAGGTTTTAGCTGCTGCTGCTGCTGCTGCTTCGTAGCCATAGCTTTGAGGTGTCATTGGCTTTGAGGTGTCATGTTGTATATAATTTTCTCAGTCGTCTGTTGTCACATTTTTTATAGCTTCAACAACTAATGGCTCTAAATCTGATAACTTATAGCTTGATTTTTCCAGTCGCCAAAATTGTTCACTTGTGCTCATGTCATTTCAATGGGGTTTAATGTGCAATGGTATGGTGGTCATCACGTTCAGTATGCATTGGTGTCTGCGAAGTCTTGATATACTGGAATTTCTCATCTTTAGCCTTTGTTTTAGTAAGGATTTTAAGGTTGGCACTTCTTTTCTTCTAAAAAAAATCATGTACTGTTTGCGACAATGATTCAGATGTAAGTCATCAAAATGCAACTTTACCTTAATCAGAATTCTAATCCTAATTTTAATCCAAACTTTAAACCAAACCGTTTCCCCAGCTCTAACCCTTTCCCTTCTCCTAACCCTAACTAGGAAATAACACAAATTAAAGAAAAGTATATAAACACACGCATGGATTCGAAATGAGAGGATACTGGCAGTAGGGATTAGAACTGAGAACCTACTACTTGACCCAGACAGCAAACATACATTGGCTTCTTTGTTATCATGGGGAAGAAAACTTCCAAGCTTAGCCTCCTCGTGGCCTCTTCTGGGTACTCCATTGCAGCACTTTGTTTTTCCGCTGTAGTGGTGCTAATGGGTCCTCTGGTTATCTATCTTCTTTTTTTCTGCTCTGCTTTCTCTTTCGTGGCTTTTGTCTCTGTTTTTGATCATTTTTTTGATAATATAATGCTGCATTCTATTCTGCAATGGAATGTACGAATGTAGTGTTTATCAATGGTCAAATGTGTTTGTTCGTGTCAGATTTATTATAAGTCAGTTTCAGTATGTCAGTTTTAGCATAAGTCAGATTCAGTATGTGAGATTTAAGCCTAAGTCGCCACTTGCATCTATAAACTCAATTCTATCTATCTATCTTTGTTATCACTATGGTACAGAGCACGGTGGATAAGATCGTGGTACAGAGCCTGTACCAACGTTAAATCCGTATGTTATTGTTCGTCAGTGACATCTATTGCGTTCAGTAGTAGCCGAGAACATTCAACCGCCACCCTAATCCTAGCTTATGCCAGTATAATCAAGGACTACAATCTAGATTGTAGTCCTTGGTATAATAGTCTATTTCTTGGCTGATGACTAACGCCATCTATTGATGAATGTAACAATTAAATGATTAATTACTTTTTGAGTATAAACATATTTTGCTCTCAATAAAGTAAAAAAATTTCATCATTCTTTTATTTTTCAAAAGCGGTTGAGTTTTAAAGGACTTAAAAGTGATATCTTTTGAATCCCAATTTACGTTTTCCTAATAAACGCATAATCTTCTGGTTTGAAATGACATGAGCAAATATTTGCTTGCTTGGTTTTAATCTGGTCAATTGCATTTTGTTATACTATATATATTTGGATCTTTTGGGAATGAATAATAGATGATTGGTTGCCCTTTTCTCTTCTTAGGATTGATTTGACACCAACAATAGGTACATATCATATCACTAAAAAAATGAGTGAAATAAAAGAATTATTAAATCATAAAATTAAGTACAGTATGTCCCTGTTTGATTTAATGGCAATCGCAGCAGTAAATCAGAAACATCAGTTTGTTTGTTTAAAACGAACTGATGTTCATGTTTAAATCGAGGTATAAGCCAGACAACAACAACCGGCATCCAGTGGCAAAAAGCGGCATTAAAATTATAACAAACGCTAAACCAAACCAATTTTTGAATTTTAATCAATGATTAATAACAATGATTAACAGATTAGTAAAATGTTAAAAAAATAAAATCATCTTTTCTTTAAAAAATGTTATTGTTTAAACAAATGGCGCCTCTAGATCACCGTACACTGATCAACGGATCTACTTCTTACTATCTTCCTTTTCCGCATTGATGAACCCCAAGCTGATGCTTGACCTTGCATTTTGTCTTTTCCAGACATAGAAGGGGGTTTTGCCAACCTCAACATTCAATAGTAAATACATCTTTGCTGTTTCGAGCACCTGCGTACATCATACACAACAGGAAAACGCGGCATTAATCCAATGAACAGAACATGCCAGTGATGGCAACTCAGGATCTCATAGTTCTACTTTATGGCGAATTTTCACCCTTACATGTATCAAACACAGATGACAATGCTGAAAACATATGCATTTTGGCGGCCAAAAAATGTAAAATTGGACCACTAGCTCGACACTTATTTGGTCTTTTTCATCCACCAACCAAAACATGGCTAAGTCCATATGACTTACTAAAAGATCAAGATAATACCGATAGTACTGGTTACGAATTTCGATTACGGTTTAAATTGCCAAATGTTGGGAAACTGGCACGTATTGACATTGCTGCATTTAATTATTATTTCCATCAGGTAGTAATTAATTGTGTGTGAAAATAAAACAAATTTTGATTGTTTTTTTTTTTTGTAATTTCAGGTTAGGAAGGATTTTTAGAGGGAAAATCCACGAGACACTGAAAGTGAAGGAAAAGGCGCTGGGATTGGCAGTGACTGATATGTGGAGAGTCAAACTGGAAAAGAACTTGTCAACACAAGCGATTGAGAATGATTACAAGAATTATCTTCCTCAAGAAGTGATGAACCAGTTTAAGTTTTTTTTTCTAAGTCGTTTTCTAAGGAAAGCTATGGGAGATGCCCTATCAAAGTTGGAAGAAAATAAACAAGAGCTGCTGTTTGTCAAAGTCAGTTGAAATTGAATATTGAAAATATATTTTTTTTAAATATTTATTTTGCAGATTATTAATTTTGTTTTCCAAAACAAACAGGAAGTAATTAATGTTTCTAAGTTTAATAAAAAAAAAAAAAAATTAATATTAAACTTAGATACCGTATATACTCGCGTATAAGTCGACCCTGACTTAAAACGGATCAAAAAGCGTATAAATCGAACCCCTAAGTTTTATTTTTCATTTTATTTTTATTTAGCTCGATTTATACGAAGGTCAATAGTCATTTTAAGTATTAAAAAAATAAAATAAAAAAATAAAATAAAAGATTTGGTCCAAAAATCCTCGACTATACGCGAGTAAATACGGTAATCTTAAAATTTAAGTAAATAAATCATAGTTCAACAGAAATTTGTTATCTGTTCTTAAACATTTGTCTGCATGAATTAAAAATAGTTATAATGCATAGTTTACAAATTTCATAATTTAAAAATGTTTTAATCTTTTCAGGAACAATACATTCAAACAATTTTAGACCTGAAACCTAATTATGGTTGTGAAGAATATTGTGCTTTCGTAGATGAAGAAGGCCAGTCAATTCCAGTGAATTTACAAATGGATCCATTTCACAACACCCAACCTGGGCTTAGAAGACAAATGGGAAATAAAAAAGCAGTTGGGTTTTATTACAATTAGTTGCTAACTTAAATCTCACAATTTTATATATATTTTTCATTAAAATTCTAAATATTTTTTTTAGCCATGGACACATGTATGCAGTATTGAAGAATTATGTTTTATAAGTATGGGCAAAGATAGAACTGTGGAAATTAGTCGCAGAAATGGAGTTCCTCAAGTAAATATCATTATAATTCAAAAATTAGCATATTTTGTAAATATTTAAAACAATATTTTTTATTTACAGTATTTTAGGTTTCAAAAGCTGGGTGAAATGAGATCCTTTGTATCATTACTAGATGGCTATTACAGACTAACAGAAAAATGGACCTTTAATTTGTGCAAAGAATTACCCACGCCATCGCTTCGCCATCTAAGAAGTATTAAATGTCACGGACCGGTCGATAAAGAATTCGCTTACAACAAATTGATGAGCAAAAGTCAAAACCAATGCGGGGTTTTCATCTTAAGAGAAAACTGCGACTATTCTTCTTTTATACTAGACGTAATACTTGCCGGATACGAATTCCCAACGAGTATCCATGTAATTAAACTTAACACGGGAGAATATCGGTTAGAGAACGAAGATGCGGCTTTTGCAAGTATCCAAGATTTGCTAAACTATTACATCAGGCAGAATTTATTGTCAACATGTATTCCACCGTCTGAATATGGTAATATATTAAATACCGTATTGCTAAAATACAGTTATAAGGATTTATTCTTTTATTTGACAGATAAATCTTGTCTATTACTGTGCAAATCTGAAAAATCGGATTATACATCGTCGTCTAAAGATACGCTCACTATACCTTTGTGCATCAATATGAAAAATCTTTTCTGCAGTGGTAAAGATTTAGATTTTCAAGGAAAATTCACTTCTGTTAGACAGTCAACTTGGAAGAAAGGGAATCAAAATATCAGCTGTTGTTTAAAAACTCTTAAATCACAGTTCAAGCATTCGCATTTGCATGACTTTTTAAATATGATCAACAGTTGCATTTATTGCCACAATGAAGCCATCGTGTCAATGTATGGAATGGTAATTAATCCACCCATGATTGTTATGGAGTATTTACCTCTAGGCCCACTAGATAGTTATTTAACTAGCCATTGTGCTGAGTTGAAGGAAGTGGATTTAGTGGAAGCTGCAACTTACTTAGCAAAAGCTCTCTGGTACTTGGTAAGATAAGAAAAATATTTATTTTATAAAGAATAATGTTTTTTTTTTAAAAAAAATATTTTTTTGTTATAATTTTTAGGAAGAAGAGAATAAATGTCATGGGAATATCCGTTGTAGTAATGTTTTAGTGAGTGCTCATGAAAGCAACTCTTTTCGCGTAAAATTGTGTGATTTTGGTATGCCAAGTTGTGACATCACGCAGTAAGTATAATAAAATTTTTTCAAACGTGTTCAAACATGTTTTTATACATTAAAGAATTAAAAATAATTATTGTTTTAAAGGATACACTGGATTCCACCTGAGTGTTACGAGACTCTTCATACATCGTGTCATTCTTTACCGGCTGATGTTTGGGCTTTCGGTACAACTATATGGGAAATATTTTCCTATGGTCTTTTACCATTACCCACAACAACACCTGAAGAGGTTTTTTACTATAATCTAAATTTTTATAATTAAAAAAATAAATTTTTATAATGTCAATATTTCTAGGCTAAACAACTGTACTTGAATGGAATACGTCTTCCACAACCAAAACATTGTGATCAAGATATTTATAAATTGATGATTGATTGCTGGGTGAAGGATCCTGATTCGAGGAAAAAACCACAAGCAATTATGCGAGATATCAATCAAACCCTATACGAGGGTAAAACTTTGATCTAGTTGCTTTTGAAATAAATAAATAAATAAATAAATAAATAAATAAATAAATAAATAAATAAATAAATAAATAAAAATAATTTTATATTACTAGCGTACAATTCAAGAAGAACACATGAATATGCCATTGTAACAGCGCCACCTCATCAGGTGGAGCTCGATTCTATTAGTATCAGTACTGTCAGCAGCAACACTACGGATAATGAAACATTGCCCGATACCCCGCATACGTCTCAACGCAAATTTCAAGATTTCTTTGCAAATTTCTCATTGAATCGACAAAGTCAAATTGAAAACAACGACTCCGCTAAGACTCATAATGAAAATGGCAATGCGGACCGGCGCGGTCTACAGCAATCGCCGAGTGATATTTCTTTGCTCATGTTTTCTCAGGATCAAGAATGGTTGATTGAGATGAGTCAATTGGAGAAGAAAGAAAAACTGGGCCAAGTAAATAAAAATATAATAATTCAATAATATAAAATATATTTTAATGAATTTTATTATTTAAAAGGGTTTTTACGGCGAAGTCTATAAAGCAAGTCTTACACGATGGTCTGGTTTAGGCGAAGAAATAGTGGCCATTAAACAACTTAAATCTGGAATTGGATCTGGCCTACAAGATTTATTAAGGGAAATTTCAATAATGAAAACTTTGCATCATAAAAATATTGTAGAAATCAAAGGAGTCGTCGAAGGTATCTAGTATTTCTTGTCATGTTTATAATTTTGGGAATTTTCTTATTATTATTATTTTTTTTATTTCAGAACCAGAAATGTTGTTGGTTATGGAGTTTGTGCCATTAAGTTCACTTCTAGTCTATTTACGCACATACAAATCACATTTAAGTGAAAAACAATTGATCAAATTTGCTATGGATATTGCTGAAGTGACTTGAAATATAAATATAAATTAACTCAACTTATTTCAAAGTGTTAATTTTTTTTTTTGATTTTTAGGGGATGGAATATCTTGGCATTAAAAGAATTGTACATAGAGATTTAGCAGCGAGGAATATTCTTGTCGAAACCCCAAATTCAGTTAAAATCAGTGATTTTGGTTTGGCACAATTAATGGGCCCGAAAGACTACTACCGGTTAAAAACCAACAGAGACCTACCTATTCGATGGTAACAATTCTTATTCTTATTTAAAAATTACCTATACAATATTTTCATTTTTTTTAGGTATGCTCCAGAAACATTACGTCATTGGAAATTCACACACAAATCAGATGTATGGAGTTATGGCATCACACTATGGGAGATGTTTACGTTTGGTGAAGAACCGGTGTTGGATGGATGCCAAGTAATAATATCATGAGAATTTGTTTTTGTTTATTTTTATTAATTTTTAATTTTTTTTTTTTTTTTTTTTAAATTAGGATGATAAGTTGTTGCACGAATTGGAAAGTGGTAAAAGACTTAGTTGTCCTCCTTCTGCATCGATTGACATTTATAGTTATGTAATGAAAAGATGTTGGGACGCTGATCCCAAGTTACGACCGACTTTTACTGAATTAGTTGCAGAATTTACGAATATGCAACTTTGAAGTATTTGTGTGTTTAGCCACTTAAGGTTGTAATTGTAACTTGTAATTTTACTAGATTTTTACTGATAATACAGAGTTTGCGACAGGTACTTTTTCCTTATAATTATAATTTTTTTTACGGTTATAAATAATGTTACACAAAAGAAAAAAAGTCCAGTTTTTGGTACTCTCTTTTCTAAATGGTATACTACAAACTAGACCTATTTTTCTGTTTATAACCGTAAAAAAAATATAATTATAAGGGAAAAGTACCTGCCGCAAACTCTGTATTAACAAATGTGTATGTGTATAGTTTAGATTTTAATAGTTTAATGCCAGTATTATAAAAGTACAACCATTTGTTATATATATATTTTTTACTAATAATTGGCTTGATTTAGACTAAAGCTAGGTTCACACTAGAGGTAAAGTATCGCAACGCAAGGAAATAACAGCCTGTGATTGGTTGGAGGCTTGCATCCAAGCAATCACAAGCTGTTATTCCCTTGCGTTGCGTTACTTTACCTCTAGTGTGAACCTAGCCTTAAACTTGTGACTGTTTGTATGCAGCACAAAATTTGCATTAATTTTATTGTTTTTTTTTTTTTCTATTTCTGTCTTGGCTATTTCATTGTTATTTGTACATATAAAAATGCATTTTTTGAATAAATATATATATATATATACATATATGCAAAATTTGTTGTTGGATTATCTAAAAAATTGTGCATATAAAGCCGCTGTGGTGCATTTATGTGAGTTAATTTTTGCAATTCAAATTTTTATTGTAAAACTATTAAATTTGTTATCGGATTAAAGATGTTTTAAACTGTACAGAAGTCTCGGAAAAGTTGGGTGTTTCAAAATACAACATTTCAACATTCGTCTCGGATGTCGAAAATCTGTAACGATAAATGTGTAATGCCGGCATTTCAGGAGCAACATAAAAATGGCGGATATATGATGATTTATTTCATCATCTGCATATGTGTATCTGCATATATATATTTAAATCATAATGATGTTCTGATTCTATATTTTTGTTTGATTTCACTTCTTTGCCCCTCTTTATTTTTATTTTAAAGTAAATAAAGTTTTGTTGTGATTATGAATGTGATTAAAAGTTGCAATTTTATTTTAAAACTTTCGAAACTAAAAAGTATGACAAAAGTATAAAAATATTTGTCCTTGAATCTATAATCTACCACCAAATAGCCTCGGAACCAGCGTATAATTAATACGATGATATGGTTTGGCAGTCAGATTGCTATTTAAATTAATATCCAACAAGTTGGATAAATGATTTTTTCTGTGAAACTTTTATTTAGTTTAATTAATTCAGAAGAAAAATAATATTTCATGCTCAATGATACATGCGCGTATCTGGGTGCGAGAGTGTACCGGGCATGCGCATTGACGTTTTCCAAACGAAGAAGACGCTCACTGTTTGTAGTTCGTTGGAGGTTGGAATGTGGTGCAATTCTTGCTTTTGTTCCGAGGTTTTATCCCTCTCACCGTATTAGAAATGGTTTGTATTTATATTTCATTGGATTTTTGTCATTGGTTGTTTATTTAATACATTGTTTACATGTTTTAAGTTAATACAGTTTATATCATCTTGTTCTTTTTCACGCCATTTTTGTGCACCTACTTGTACCGCCATTTTTGTGCATTCGAAAAATGTAGAATTTTTCAATTCTGTTTAATTCAGAATGTTTTGTTTATATCAATCTAAAAATTTCTCTAATTTTTTTTTCAATGTGACTGTAATTGGGGGTGTAAAACCCATCTCTCTACCTCATCGTGGTCACCCCTGGATAAGCTGATGACGTGTCTCAGTTAACTAAAAGAGAGCTCTGGTCAATTATTATTGGTTTGATTTGATTTGTTTCATTTTTTAATTTTTATTGGTTTGATTTGTTTTATTTTTTTAATTTTTATTGGTTTGATTTGTTTTATTTTCTAATTTTTATTGGTTTGATTTGTTGGTTTGATTCTAATTTTTTCTTATGTAATGTAAGCCCACGTTCTTTCATAAATGTGGCTTTTACATAAGAATTCTGCTCCTGGGGGGGGGGGGAGGAGAAAACTTCCAAGCCCAGCCTCCTTGTGGCTTTCCCTGGGTTCTCCATTGCAGCACTTTGTTTTTTCGCTGCAGTGGTGCTAATGGGTCCTCTGGTTATCTATCCTTGTTTTTTTGCTCCGCTTTCTCTTCTGTGGCTTTTGTCTCTGTTTTTGATAATGTAATGCTGCATTCCATTCTGCAATGGAATGTATGAATGTAGTGTTTATCAATGGTCAAATGTGTTTGTTTATGTCAGATTTATATTGGTCAGATTAAAAGACTGTATGACCTCAGTCGCTTGCGTCTATAAACTCAATTCTATCTATCTATCTATCTTTCTATCTCTTTTATTAGTGGGTATCTACCCGACAGATGCTTCTGTGTTCTCCTGTGTCGGGTTTTTCCTGGGCTAAGAACCCCACCCTGATCCTAAATCAGGGTGGGGTTCTTAGCCCTATTCTGGGGGAGAAAACTTCCAAGCCCAGCCTCCTTGTGGCCTCCCCTGGGTACTCCACTGCAGCACTTGTTTTTCCGCTGCAGTGGTGCTAATGGGTCCTCTGGTCAGTGTTGGCCCCGCTACTAAATAAAAGTAGCGCCGACTGCTAGCGCTACTTTTACTTTTAAAAAAATAGTAGCGCCACCGCTATCGCTATTTTTGGATAGTTAGTAGCGATTTTTCGCTACAGCTACTTTGCGCTATTTTTTGCGCTACTATAAAAAAAATATAAAAAATAAAAAAAAAAAAAACACAGAATATTTAAATTGAAAAACAAAGAAGAATTTTTATTCTAGAGAAAACATGCTTATATTCGGAAAAATGAAAATAAAAACGCACATGATACATAAATGCAAAATGCATCTACAATATGTATGTATCAAGTGTGTTTTTATTTTCATTTTTCTGAATTATTATACAGAATAAAACGGCATCAAATGAAGCGAAAATATAGCGGGAAAAAAGTAGCGAAATTTCGCTACTTTTCCCGCTATATTTTCCGTTATTTTTAGAAAATTAGTAGCGCCGCTACTGTATCGCTACTTTAGGTTTAAAAGTAGCGAATTTTGTAGCGCCGCTACCGCTATATAGCAGCAGCGGCGCTACTGGTAGCGCCGCTATTTGTAGCGGTAGCACGGCCAACACTGCCTCTGGTTATCTATCTCCTCTCTTTTTTGCTCCGCTTTCTCTTCTGTGGCTTTTGTCTCTGTTTTTGATCATTTTTTTGATAATGTAATGCTGCATTCCATTCTGCAATGGGATGTATGAATGTAGTGTTTGTCAATGGTCAAATGTGTTTGTCCGTGTCAGATTTATATTGGTCAGATTTAGTATGTCAGATTAAAAGACGCGTATGGCCTAAGTCGCCGCTTGCGTCTATAAACTCAATTCTATCTATCTATCCTACGGCTTGTCGGCGAAACGCATGCCGTTGACTTTTCGCTGCACCCACCTCACTTATCTCTTGTCGTTGAGGATTTGAAAGTTGCCCACTTTGAAAGTGAACGAGTGAACGATTGGCTTGTAGGTGTAACAAACTCCGAGTTCTTTGACTCGAAACTAATTGTTGACGTAAAATCCATCGACGTCGATCACCATTCCTATGTGGGGGAGAAAACTTCCAAGCCCAGCCTCCTTGTGGCCTCCCCTGGGCACTCCACTGTGGTACTTTGTTTTTCCGCTGCAATGGTGCTAATGGGTCCTCTGGTTATCTATTTTTCCTTCAATTTTTTGCTCCTTTTTCCCTTCTGTGGCTTTTGTCTCTGTTTTTGACCATTTTTTTTGATAATGTAATACTGCATTTCATTCTGCAATGGAATGTAGGAATGTAGTGTTTATCAATGGTCAAATGTGTTTGTCCATGTCAGATTTATATTGGTCAGATTTAGTATGTCAGTTCAGTATGTCAGATTAAAAGACGTGTATGGCCTAAGTCGCCGCTTGCGTCTATAAACTTAATTCTATCTATCTATCCTTACAGGGAAAGCGCCTTTCGGAATTTCCATTTTCGTAAAATTTAGATTTACGAATGGAAATCATAACTGCCACTGTTGGCATTTTCCGCTACATTCACGAAGATTTCGTTCTCTACGTCCAACGCAAGAAGGTCTGGTGAGTAAATAAGACACCATGATGAATTTTGTATAATTAAAAAAATGTTTGTTATTCTCGCATTTTTTTATTGTTGATTTGATCAATAAAAAAAGTTAAAACAAATTAACAACATTTGTGCATGTAAATAAAAAATTTTTCCCCCCTCTCTTAAGTCCAATTCAAGT
This sequence comes from Strigamia maritima, assembly GCA_000239455.1. Lineage (NCBI taxonomy): Eukaryota > Metazoa > Arthropoda > Chilopoda > Geophilomorpha > Linotaeniidae > Strigamia > Strigamia maritima. Next base: position 8,383 of record JH430530.1, on the reverse strand, counting down.
TGGCATGTCTCATGGTGTCAAATGTGTCGTTTCATTTGATGATCGCTTTACCGAATTACGAGTATTTTCACATCATAATCAATCCATGGATGACGGAGGAATGCGTGCATCGGAAAATAATCTGTGGTTTGTTTCTAACCGCCGATGAGGAATATTATGATATTGATCCAGATACATATGAAGTTAATGATTGTAACAACAACAACAATTAAAAATCATGTACTTTTTTTAAAAAATGAAAAGAAAGAAAAATAAAAAATTTTGGTTTTAAAACGAAAACTTTATTTCTTATTGAAAAAAAAAACTAATGCTTGATTCCCACTTGGCAGAAACAGAGCAGAAAAAAGTAGATTTCTGCCAAATTTTCAAATTTCGATTATCCCAATCCCTTTAATTAGGCAGAAAATAGTGGGCAGAAACAGAAAAAGTTAGATTTCTGCTCAATTTTCAGAAAATTGGGCAGAAATCGACTTTTTTCNGCTCTGTTTCTGCCAAGTGGGAATCAAGCATTTAATGTAAAAAATTAAACAAAAAAAAAAAAATAATTAATTATTATTTTCATACTGATTTTGAAGTAACACTTTAACACACGAATCTTCCGCCTCCTCGATGGGATGTTTTGCGTGCGCTATGGTATGGTGGTATATCCTTCCTTAACTTTTGGAATCACCATCGTGTGGATTATGCCCTCGATGTCATCTCGTTGCGCGACGGTTGTCGACTCCATCGTATCGCTCGGCTTGACCAATGACGTTGGGACAGTGACAATCACTTGTTTCGTCGTTGTCGCAGCGCTCGGCTTAATCGACATCGTTCGGGCGGTGACAATCGCTCGTTTGGTTGTCGTATCGCTCGACTTGGATGTTGTGGTTCGGACGGTGACAATCGGTCGTTTTGTCGTCGCAGCGCTCGACTTGTTCGTTGCGGTTGGGATGGCGACGATCGTGCGGTTCGTCATCGCTGCGCTCGGCTTGGATGATGTTGTTTTGTCGTCTGCGTCGGCAATGACGTGCGCATTGGTGGTCAAAACGGAGGCCGTGTTGATTGGCACTGTGGTTGAAATTAACTTTTTGTGCTTCATCTGAAAAAAATAAAAAAGTTGTTTTAAAAAAAATTATAAAAACCTAAAATAACTTAAATTTCAACTTGTTTTTTTTTTTTTGTTTTTCCCCTCACGCTTACTTGCACGTTTATGCGACGACAACAAGATTGCCATTGTTCCAATGGCATTGAACAATATGATGATCACCAACATGATGACCTCATATTTGCGCATAGAACTCGTATGCTAATGAAAATTTTAAAAAAAGCAGAAAGAAAAAAGCAAGAAACAACAAAAAAAACTCATGTTCGTGCGCAATTGGCATGTTTTCTCCATCTTCATCCACAATAGATGACAACAGTGTGTTGTTTTCGTCATTGTTCATCTCTTAGGGTTACATTACCCCATTCCAATGTTATCCGAGACAGCCGCTGACTTTCAACGTTTAATTAGGGCAGCAGCCGATGAAGCAGACGACGTTGATTCGACATCGCGCTGACGTCTTTTCATCGTCAAACGAAAGTTTGATGGCATTGATAACCATCGCTTGGGCACGCGGCGTTGGTCCATTATCTTTCTCGTCGAAGCAAAACGAATAAAACGAAAAAAACTTGTAACGTGCGCGTGTATTTCTACAAAACGTCACTCATATTTATTTTACATCATGCGAAATATGAAACTGTTTTTTGTATCATCAAAAGTTTTCCAGACCAAAAGAAAAATAAAAAAAATTTACTTTTGGCATAATAAACGAGTCATATTTCTTTTCTAAACGGTATACACACATTATTACAACTTTTTTAACCTTTATGGTTAAAAACGTGCAAAACATTTAAAAACACATTAGGTTCAAATCAAAAAAGGTTGTGAGAAGGTCTAATCGTGCCAAAAATGTAAACATCAAACTAATATTGACAAGAAAAAAAAAAAAAAGAGAATCAATTGCAAAAAACACATCATATAAACCATCCAAACGTAAAAAAGAAATAGTTTTTTGGCATAAAAATCACATATCCAAACTGGTTTGTTTTGAAAATTGTTTCCGTTTTAATTTTATTTCTTGCATTTGCTTAAAGGCTTAGTTGGCAGCTTAATCGGGGAGTGTTTTTAATTCTGCGAATCCATGTCAAGATTAATTTCTTCATCACATTGGTACAAGGTGCATTGGATCCAAAACAAAATCATCGTTTCATTTCTGTGCTGATTACCCTTTTTGGGCAATTATTCTCAAAATGATGCATTGGTATGTAATGGGGCATCACATTGATTTAAGATGACACGCTTTGCACGATAGATCCCTTTGACTTTTTACACTTGCCACATGCATGAAAACCAGTGTGATCTTTAGTGCCGGTGTTTTAGCCTCGGCTGGAGCATACACAAAACGTTGTATTGAAACGAGAGCGTCTAGTCCGGACAAAATGGTCCAGCAGACAGCAGATGTGTCCAGACTACACAGCTGTCCGCACAGCCTATACTGTACTATAATAAATTCCAACTTCAAAGGGTGGAAGTGATGAATCAATTACGAAAACCGGTATTGGCCATAACTGTTCATCAGTACTTTTAGAGAGAGGTAGCCCATCAATGTTAATTTCCAGATTTACTTCAGTGAAGCTTAGAGGATTATCTTCAACGATGGATGTGAGTATCTTTCAATCCCCAGTGATAGTAATATCCTGGATGCATGACATGAAGTTCTGTGGACCTTCGCATTTGTAATAAAGATCTGGAGTTTCGAAGTAAACTTTTGAAGCACGGATGCTGCTGTAGCTCTTTCAGTAGTTCATATGTTGCTGAATTACAGATGTTGTGTTGTATGGCCCAATTTCTTAAGAATTTTGGAATATTAAATTCTTCATTGCACTGAGTGTTTTCAGTCACATTCTCAATCTCATTCTCAATTCTATCTATCTATCTACATCCTCATCAGAGTCATCAGTTATATTTGGGTTATCATCTAAGTCTGTGTTGTCATCTGAGTCTGGGTAGTTCGTCATCCAAGTCTGGTTGGTTGTCATCCGGTTGTGTGGCGTGACACTTGGGCCACCTTTTGGTGGTCTCTAGAAACAAGTTTGAAAATAGAGTGAATTTATATTTTGTTGGATTCTTGTTTAAAATAAAGAAGAATCTTTTTATATGAAATGGTGTGTCTTATTAGCACACGGCTCGGTTTGTCTCGGAAAATAAATCGCTTTAGTACGAGACATCATTTGATGACTTCTCGGCTACCATGAAAACGAGGTTCCTGCAGGAGAAGTCAATACAGGTTAGGATGAAGGAGGACTAGTATGTAGTTTGCTCCGCTGGTAGTTTTTTTTGCAGCGATGCGGCGCTACTTGCTTGTAAACTAGCGCATCGTATCACTACTTTTCCGTTACTTTTATGCCTACTTTATCGCTACATTCCTTGCATCATCAAGAGTCAATTCACCATGAATATTAGTAAATAAAAAAACATTAATCGTCAGCATTTGATCTCAGCTTACCTGAAACACATTGAAACTTGGTAGTAAAGCCTAATGTGATCCCCTTAGAACAACGTGGAAATAACGTTTCAACTAGTAATTTGCAATTAATGAACTCGCACTCACTCGGGGTAAATAGCAAGCCACAATATACGTGCAAATATAATTTATTTGTTTTTACTTTTGCTGAGGTTTCACATGAAAATAAAAAAATAGTCAAAAAAATTTGCTCAAGATGTTTATTCCTCAAAATTTACAAAAATGATTGATTTTTCAAAGTGACTATCAGTTAAACAATTTCTAGTAGTAGAAAGTATCAATTTGCCACTACTAAAAAGTTTTTCCACCAGTGCACTTGGAAGTTAAATTCGGTATTGTTTCTCAGAAAACTGTTGTGGAAACTGTTTTTCCACAATCAAGAAGATACTGTTCCATTTCGTTAATTGCATCTGTTTTTGCAACTGATGTTATGAAAAAAATCTTCATTGTATTCATTAGTTTTTAAGTTGAATTATTACAGTTAGGTCAGCTGCTTTCTTCATACAGGTGCTGATGTTTTAAAACTTCTGTCTTTAGAAGATTTCCGGGGGAGAAAACTTCCAAACCCAGCCTCCTCATGGCCTCCCCGGGGTACTCCACTGTGGCACTTGGTTTTTCCGCTACAATGGTGCTAATGGGTCCTCTGGTTATCTATTTTCTTCATTTTTGCTCTTCTCTTTCTCTTCTGTGGCTTTTGTCTCTGTTTTTGACCATTTTTTGATAATGTAAGACTGCATTCCATTCTGCAATGGAATGTACGAATGTAGTGTTTATCAATGGTCAAATGTGTTTGTCTGTGTCAGATTTCTATTGGTCAGATTTAGTAAGTCAGTTTCAGTATGTCAGATTAAAAGTGTATGGCTATGGCCTAAGTCGTCGCTTGCGTCTATAAACTCAATTTTATCTATCTCTCTCTCTCTCTCTCTGTGCTGTCATTTTTGCCAAATGACTTGGATCCTGAAATAGCATGTATCCATCCATCCATTTGTGATGAGGATTGCCATGTTGCAGTATACCATTTGGCTGAAGCCGACTCGGTCTTGACAACTGTTACCTGCAAAAGAAGAAACTAAATGAAGAAAGTGAAAGATCATAGTAGAAAATAATTCAG
>AFFK01015355.1:0-27337 GCA_000239455.1 Strigamia maritima | reverse complement strand
CGGACCAAAATTGAATTGTTAGCGCCGACTCCAACGACAGGTTGCTAGCGCCGACTCTAACGACAGGTTGCTATAGCGCCGACTCTAACATTTTTTCAACAATTTGGTCTTTAAAAGCTAAGAAAATTCAACAATACGATGAAATTCATCGTATCGATAAAATTTTGAACTTTTTAGGGTTAATTTAAGGGTTAAGTTGTAAAATCTACAATTTCCACCCAAAAATTACACTATTCCTATTTGAAGGTGCAGCTCGCCTTTAATTTAATAAAAATAAAAAAAACATGAACAACACTTACAAATATATGGAATGGGATTCCTAGAAGTTCGAAATGCAGAATTTCGAAAATTCAAGAAATTCCCAAAAAATAATTTTGGTAAAATAAATTCCAAAAAAAACTATACTCAGGGTGTTTACTAGAAGTAAATCCTGAGGCAACCTTTATCTCGGTAGAACCTCCACGTGTGACAGTGTGGAATCGGGGTCGACATTGTTATAATGTCGGCCGATCCAACAATGCATAAACACGACAAAACCACAAAAATTTGCCGAGAATAAATTATGCAAATATAGTTTTGATTTATTCATTGAATTTATTTACACTTACAATTACATAAAATACTAAGATATGCAAATATAAACTTATTTACATATCTTAGGCCTATTTGGTTCCATGTGCTTAGGCTTAACACAATGGTGATATCCTGGCGATCCTGAGGGATATGGTTGACTTAAAGTCTCATAACCAGGGGTTGATTGTATCTATACAGGAAAGTATAATACAATCAACACAACTGAAATAAAACATTAGGGGAAGAAAAAGAGGTGTAAATGGTCAAGCCACAGCCACGTGGCGACCTAAGTGGTTTAACCCACATTCCGCATATTACACCATGCGTTATTTCTTCATTAAGGGCCCAGGGCCAGAAAATGGGAAATAAACAAGAGAGTTACTCACCGCAGCCCCGGTCCAATGTCGCGTCTTATCGCGGTACCACCGTCGATCGGTGGCCGTCGCTGTCGCCCCTAATGCCGTCGGGCCACCGCGACAAAGGGAAGTACCTCGAAGTTGGCGGCCAAAACTCAACGTACAAGTTCCATACATGTACGGGCAGGAAGATATATTGGCCCCATGTTTATCTCATATTTACCTAACATGTTGTAACTTCATACAACAATAAACATAGGCGCCACAGGGAAATGCAATACACTTTAAATATAAATACACATGACACTCAAGAATATAAATATAAGGCATACACTATTAAAATACACTACACTGTAATAATAATAATATATACATTTCAATAAATACACTCAAATAGTATCACAATATAAATACACTCAAATGTAAAAGCACAAACCATTTAGGCAAATAATCACAGATAATTCATATCAGGTCAAACATTCAGTTCAGGGTTTCTCATAGCATTCAGCAATACTTCCTGTTTTACATGAGCTTTTATACTCTGTTAATCTCTCACTAATCCCTAAGGAATGTGTAGATAACAGAGTGGCCAATGGATGATGCCGGTTGTGGAATGTAATGACCACTTCCGGAATCATCCAACATTCCGATGTGGATTGGGGCGAATGGTCAATACAATATATAATATATATATTTATTGACCATTACTTTGAAAATGATCATGAATAAGTGCGATATTTATTATCCACTTATTTATCTTTTTTGTTATAGTTCGAATATGCCGCTAAAGACGCATAGCGCGCTCTAGTGGCAATTCCTCGCCATAACTACGGTTCGAGACCGTCACAATCTAAAGCCAGGAATAATATACTATCGAACAGAGTGTAATAATATAAATGTACGAGGGTAATCTGGAGTATGCGTAGGTCTGGAACTCTATCTGTCATTCCTGGTTGGTCTGGAGTGGTTCTAACAGGATTTGGGGTGGGAGGTCGATCCGACTAACGGTTGACTTTTGGCTGTATTCGTCACAAGGTTTGGGCTGACATTGCCGAATGACAATGTGTCCCAGACAGATGATGATCGATACTCGGGCCATTTGACCAGAGTGTCGCTAACAAGACAATACGATAACATAGATACCGTAAACAAGAGTTGAGTGGGGTGTCGCGTGGGTCAAGTAACTCACTTGGCCTTCATCCTTATAGTCCGGCGCTCCGCATCGCGACTAACACGTTAATAGATAATTATCCAACCCAAAATAGAGCGGTCACGATAACTGGCACTTCCAGATCAATAATCACCACTCTCCGATGTGTCACAACATCATGTCATCATCACTTTTGTATATTCGCGGTACATAGGCCTTCATAACATAAATGCTATGGCTCACTACGGTTTTTACGGTTGTTGCACCTGCCGGTTCGAGAGTCTTAAAAGCGTTCTGAAACCACGTCAACTAGGTAAATCTGAACATAATATCAATATATCTTTAAGGGTTATCTGGAACCAAATAGAGCTCTGCAAGCCCTTTTATAGTGGTCGCTCACTTGGTGGTCAGCTTGTGTCAATTGAACATCAGTATGACCATCAGAGGCGGGCACTATAAGCTTAACTATGACATGCCGGGAGTTGGGCCAATCGGTGCAACTTCCTGCCAGAGTCCAAGTGAACTCTGCTTGACCAAGGTCAAGGGTCATCTACACAAACTAGGAAATAGGTCGCAGGTGCAACCAATTACCCAGCTACACATGAAAAGAATAAGTGTTGTAAGGAATTCCTTACAACACTTTCCCTAAATAATAATCACTTTTACAAGTGATTTCCATCCAATGTATAAATAATAATGTGAAATATTATTATTTATTATAATTCAATAAATATACACTCTCTTATGAATTATTTACTTGTCAAACTGTTCTTAGTTACTTATTAGACCCAAAAGTGAGAATAATCGATAGCTGTAGTTTGAATTTGGCGCGGACAAACCGTCAGCGCCATCTGGTGTGCGAATAATAAGCAGTTTCCGATTTTGGACCGTCACAAAGTATTATCATAAGTAAATGAAACACCCATTTACTTCTGGTATTAATATACAGTCAGTCCAAAAAGTTTAGAATAATCCAAATTGTTATACGCGCATCATGGTTTGTAGTTGTTTTGGCACTGCAAAACAGCGAAGCTCGCACTAAAATAAATGAAAATATTTTGAAAAGAGACAGGATTTAGCTCTAGAGCAATTCGAGCAAAAATATCCCACTGTATATAGTTTTTTTAATAATCTGGATATGTATATATGAAGAAAGAGCAAAAAGTTTGAAATTGCAAAATTGGGATTTGAAGCTGATGGCGCAAACTTCTATACGGTATCGCATAATGATTTGGATTACTCGACTCGTTTGAGTTCTGTACGAAATATGATTTTATTTGATGTACAAAGTAATCATTATGTATTGTGTATATCTAACATATTTCCCTACTTTGTATACCGTACTTCAAATATCAATCTCCATTTAGGGCAGGTCAGATAAAACCAACTCTTAGAGTTAATAAATTACAATCAAGTGTTTTTTGATGTTGTATCAATTCGTACACATAACGTTGAACACTTGTACAAGTATCTATGGATCGATCTGCGAATTGTTTTCGATTGGTCTCGTCACATCCATAGACCGCTTCGTTTCGGGTTTGTCTATACTAATCAGAACAGAATTCAATGCCTTGGATATAAACTGGTTTTTTCTTAACCTAACATTATTCGTTGAGTTGTGAACATAAAGGCACGTGCTTTCCACATTTCATTCATTTTCATATTGAAAAGCACATTCTCAACGTGCCTGTCGAGAAGCAGTACTTCTCTTAGCTGATTTGTAACCATTTTTAGAAGCTGGATCCCAACTTCCACTTTTCCACCTTTCCTGGCGGGCCGAAGCCAACCAACGACCATATCTACCTGTCCAATCGACATTGTCCTTACCCTTAGTTTTAATGCTGGAGATAGTGACAATTATCTCCGGTGCAGGTTGTGGGGCCGCACTTGTAGATGCGCCCACATTCACATTTATGTAAGTTTTGAGCTTTCATCCATATCTCAAATTGCTCATTCGATAAACAATCTTTAATAACTTCGATCTTAATAATCTCTTGGGCAAAACATACAATCGAGGATTAGTCTACTTGAGACAGGGCAAGTATGAAATTTATCGGTAAAGTGTGCTTACCCAATGTCGTCCGCAACGACGTGTGCAATAATTCGAGACTGTTATTCGTACGATGTGGCAAGTCAAAAACACTGGGTCACTTCACACAATCAATATACTTGATAATAATGGAATAATTTGGCTATGAGTTCTGTTAAGTGTTCGTCATGCGTTGCGCTATTCCAATAGCTTTCTATCACATTGAAACCAATCTCCACCTTGAATGAGGGCAGGTAAGTAAGAGCCATTACAAGATAAATAACAGCCCATATACAGTATACTCATCCGTTGAATAATAGGGTTGCAAACCCAAACTCGTAGCCTTGCGCCTAATGGCCTCGCAATAATGAAAGACACAATGTACTATTTGATATGCAGGAAAAGCTGATTCTAAAGACTTATACAAGCCGCCATGAAACTACTTCTCGCTATAAATCTGATCATAATCCCAGCTAAATGCCTAAAAACGTTGTCATAAGCAATCCGGGTTTTCTTGGTCATCAAACTGTGACATCGGATCTGCCGAGTCACGGCCGCTCCGACGGCAACAATACGTTGGGCACCATACGCACGTCGCGCAGTGATGCCCTATCAATCGGGAAGCTGTAATCTGTTCGCGTATGCATATGCAACAATTTCTTTTCTTATTTAAATAAGAACTTTTATTTTAATAAATCACTTCTCGAATCTCAACCAACATACTGATAGTCGATTTGGATCTCACACAAACAATACTCACAATAGGCAAACAGGATTAATTTTTCTCCTACCATTCCTTGAACTGACAAAAACTGATAAAACGAGCCATTGTTGTTGTCGACGAATTTCGAACAACTTTAAAAGTTGCGTCAACATGAAATTCCTCTTGTATTTGTATACATAACTCATAAAATAGAAATGGAACTTGACGTCAATTAAGGTGGGTTAGACCAGAATGGTCGAATATCTTTTTCCAGGATATACCCATCAGAGGTTAATGATTTAAACACTCTTTTCTGACTCTTTGTTGTTTTTTGAGGTGAAAACACGAATTTTTCAATCTTTTGGCAATATGCGTCCCTAATTTAGATAAACTAAACGCAAGAGTAATCTATTACTTGATGAAAATACCAAATACCAGATATGGTGAGATAATATCTCCCTTCCTATGACAATGGCTTCTGGGGCTCACTACTTTACACACATTTTCACGTTTAAAAACCCCGCCAGGATACGTTTATTGGTCAGGGATTGGTCATTACGTCATAATTACCAAACTCTGGCCAATCCTGTGCAAGTAGTGTTTTGGTTCCTAGTGTTTTGTACCTAATCAAAAACCACACTTTGAAATTTCTAATTATCGACAGAATTTCTTTTATTTTGTTCGAAATTAAAATTAGAAAATACTTTTTTTTATTTCAGGGTCTTGGTAAAAATGGTTAGTGTATTGTTTACTTTTGGGAGATGTATAAGATTGGCAATAATTAAATTGTCAGCATCCTTCCGAATTGTTGGACAATATGTTTGATCAAATCCTCGAGTTTTTACGATTTTTAGAAACAACACAGAAAATAAAATATATAAGATAAATATATTAAAGATATTAAAGAAATAAAAAATTTGTTGTTTGATTTTAAAGTTGACTAATTATAACTAATTTTCAGGGACATCTGAAAATGCCTCCATTGCAATAACTGTTCTATGAACAAAATAAAATGGTACAATATTTGTCAAAAGCAACAGTCAACTTACATCTGCTTTAATTAATGCTGTACCACATCTACACATGTTGTGACTCACATTATTTTACCCCATTTTATGGCGCAATTTTTTTTTTTTACTAAAACTAAAGTTATTTGCTATAATCTTGCTTGAGTATATATTGTCAACACCCGTACAGGGGGTGCTGATAGTCTTTTCTATTGTACACAACTACACATTCCCAAAATAAAAAAATGTACGTATTTTAATATTTTGTGGACTGTATTGTTTTCTGTAAATATAAAACGGCTCTCGAGCTATAATAAATATTTATGTTAATGTCCTTGCGTGATTGACAATTAAGTAACAGTTAATGACGGTCATACAAACTATAAAAATTGGAGTAAAAAAAAGCCCAATTGGCCACTCGGAGATAATAAATGTTAATTATTTTTCTTTCAAAAGTTTTAATTTATTCAAAACATTTTAATCTATTCATTTCAATACCGAAAACCTGAACAATTACTTGCATTTTTTAAAGTTATAAAACTTTAAAATAAAAAAAACAAGAAAGAATCGTAAAAATGGTCTTTTTTCAGATATAAATGAATTTTTATTAACCTAAATTATTTCTGTATATATTCACATTCAAAAATAAAACTTTCTTACACGCAAATAAATTTTTTTAAACATAATATCATCTGGTAAGTTTTGATGCAATAACGCAAGCATATCATTACATAACATAACATACTTCATTTTGTCTAACTTTTATTTTTAGTTTAACTAATTTCGATTTTAATGCATTAATTAAATTTTTTCGTGTTTATTAATTTAACAGTTCTAGCAAATTTATTTTCATAAGTTCATGGAAGCAATTTTTTCAATAATCCCTCTCTCGCCAATTGATCGGCAGCCTCAATATCCAAATTTCTCGAATGATCCTCAACACGCCTCTATATAAAAAATAAAAAAATGCAAATTATTATTTGAATAAATTAAAAAATGAAGAAAAACCGATTTACCCAATGCACAGCGGGAATTCCCGTCGACGCAATAATTAAATCCTCAAAATCCTCACGGTTTTCGACTGGTTGGCCGGTAACGGTTGTCCACCCAGTTCGCTGCCATAAACCTAACCCCTGATTTACGCCTAAATTCAGATGTAATTAAAAATAAATAGTTGTAAACGATTTATTCACAAACTTGTGATCAAAAACTCGCTGTCGCTGAAGATTCTAATTTCTCTGAGGTTTTCTGCTCGCGCTTGTCCAAGTGCCCGAACAGCGGCTCGGATTGCAGCTCGATTGATTGTTTGATCTCCTTTCAGCCGTTCACTCACATTTCTGCAATAAATAAAAAATTCAATTCATTAAAAATTTTTTTTTAAAAAAAATATATATTACCTAGGATTATCTGGGCCCCAATACACTCCGATTCCACCTCGAGCACCATGTTGAGCATTCGATTCGAACGCGCCTACAATATAAATCTCCGGCACACTCATCTATAAAATAAAAAAATTAAAATATTTTCAAAATAAATAATAAATAAAAATCATATTATATATACCTGTACCACACGCATAATTATCCCTGAAATTGAAATAAAGAATACTTAAAATTTAAAAAATCAATGGCCGCCGTTTTGTTATATAACAGTTAGTTTAGAATTTGCATGAAAATTGCGAGTAAAAAGATTGACTTTATATACGGTACCTCGTTGAGCTGATCTGATTATAAACGCAAGTCGACGATTTAGAACGTGAAGTGCACAGCAGAGCAATAGGAATAACTCACATTAGTGTACCGGTAACCAAATCAATTTTTTTTTTCATAACCTTGAATGTGATTGGACGAGGTTTGATCATATGATTGTTTCTTTACCAACTACCTCCACCTAATGAGTAAATTGAACAAAAACGTTAAAAATTGCCTGCTTTAATTTAAATTTATTAAATTCGCTGGATTTTATTGCAAAAAGAAATATGTAAAGAAAATTCAAAACAGTTTTGGGATCATATTCATAAGCACTTTTGCATCTAATGTACTATAAACATTCAACTAAAAACAAATAAATTACAGAAGTTTATTCATGAGCCGAAAAGTTATTCATTCGAATAAATCAAAACCGAATTAATTCTACTATATTTGGTTTTCAATTTAAGGATTTTATTATTTTTTCTTACAGAATTAAATAATTATTTTATGATAAATAATAATTTCAGAGCATCTTTTTACTCCTTGTGATTTTTGTTTTTATTTATCAAAATAAGTCACTAGTTTCGGTTTAATAACTACACTAAGTTTATACACTTAGATTATCTAGTAATCTAAGTGCTATTACCACTACATGTCACACAAACTGCAGATATAACAACATTTATTTAAATTACATATTTCACACATACACAGAACCAATTAGCAACAAAACATAATTGTATATTCAAAGACGAAATATGATTGACATTTCGGGGAGCAGGATCAAGGGAGAAATTCAGCTCAGGGAGATTGCTTATACAGTATTTCTCAAAATTTTAGTGTTTTGAGGGATCCAATGACCCACTATAAGTATAGATCACTGTAGGAACCAAAAAATGCCCGACTGATCAATCCGCTTCGATGGGCATCAATGTGACATTGGCAGAAGATGTGCATCCGAAGCCGGCGGTGGAGGAAGTTTGATTGAACTTATAGGTTTCAAATACAAATTGGTAGAAGTTGTGCTAGACAACTAAGTGTTCTTAATTATAGTTCTATATGGTAATTACATTTATCTCCGATTTTCCATTTTGGGCTGTGCCGCAATCAGAGCATCGAGGTTGCGTAATTAATGTGAATTACATGTTTAAAAGATTAAATTTTATAATTAAAAATACCTAAATTACTGAAAATGAACAAATGCAAAAATTTATTAGTTTATTTTACACAAAAAAATAAATACACGATAACGTTAAACACATTTTTTTAAATAAATTACAGTAATTCAATATTCTATAAAAATAATTATTGAACAAAATACTGGTTAATACTATTAGACTCATCATCATCATCATTCAAATACCTTCTGCAACACAATTTCAACCATAAATTAATACAATTTTACTTTCATTTATCCAATCGAAAACTTTTAAATATACTTACAAATTAAACAGATTCTTGTCTAATTTAAATAAATAATAAATAAAGATTAAAACATTTTTATTTTCAATATATTCTTGATATTATAACTCACCATAAACGTGTACACCGGTCATAAACACCGGCCCAGATCCACAAACTAATTGTAAAACACAATAGTTTTTAATATCGAAGTCCAAGTTGATCTAAATCCCGATATTAAAATGATAAATACAAAAAGATTAAAATTTCATTGCGTTTCACATTTATTTACATAATTCACAGTAGTTCCACGCTTCAACTGAAAAATATCCCAATTAACAAAACGATTAACCGTCTCACATTCAGCTTTTAGATTAACTACGTTTAATTCGTCTACGACTGCTGTGTCACCAAGCATTGCCTGGAAAATAAAAAATTAAATAAAAATTGTTAATTCTAAATTCATGTAAACATACGTATTCCAACAAAAGATGATTATTTTTTGGACAACGACACCAACATGGATTTCTGTCTATTGGTCCCCATTTAACGGTTCGCTGGTTTTTATTTAATTCGCAACCTAAAATAAATAAACATTTGAGTCAATTGTTATTAAAATAATAAATGATTTACCCCAGTTGGTACGTTGTATATCATCGGCCATTTCGAGTATTGGTAGACGAAAGACGATTGGGTTGCTTTTGACTTATTGGAGTAACTGACCCGAACCGTTTGATAAGAACAGAAAAGACAAGTGGAAAAAGATGATTATTTATGTTAAAATCTTTTCGTGATTGATAGATTAAGTAACAGGTAATGACGATTAGTCTGACTATGCCTACTATGTAAATGGTGATAGAAATAAATGCCCAACCGGTCACTGTAGAAGTTAATGAATGTTAATTATTTTTCTTTGAAGAGTTTTAATTTATTCAAATCATTTTTTTTTCTCTTGTACAGTATAAAAGGAACATAATTTTTTTTAAAACACCTTATATTCTATTTATTTCAATACAGCTGACCAATTAAAGATATTAATAAAAAAAGGACTTTTTTTACACATATGGATTTTACAAATTGTTTATTTCCATAAAACTAAATGAATTTCTTAGACAATAATGAACTTTTTATTAGTAAATTTCTTTTTTGAACAACAATATTTCAAAAATTTCTTTTTTGAACAACAATATTTCAAAAATTTCTTTTTTGAACAACAATATTTCAAAAATTTCTTTTTTGAACAATATATCAAAAATATCTTATCTAGTACATCAGAACATCCTTTAATATAATTAGTACATCATTATTTATCATAATAGAATTCCGATTTTAGAAACTCGTAAAATGGCATCAGTTAATAAGATATACCATATTCAGTTTGGCAGATGCAATAACGCATATTTTAATCCTGCTATTGTTAACTCGTATTTATCTTTCACTAATTTTGTTTTTTAAACATAAAGATTAAAACATTACATTTTTTTATTATATTAATTTGACATTTTTTGTAATCTTATCCTGAAAAGTACAAGTTATTAAAAACTCCTTGTCGGGCTAATTGATCGGCACCGTCATTGCCTATATTTCCCGAATGAGCTGTAACATGTACCTAAATAATAAAAAAATAAATATTATCATTTAACAAAATTAAAAATTTAAAAAAAAACATTTTACCCAATTCACATTAATTCCCGCCGACACACGAATCAAATTCTCAAAATCCTCACGGTTTTCGATTTGTTGGCCGGTAGAGGTTATCCACCCATTTTGTCGCCATTCATCCATCCACTGAGTTACACCTATACATTCAGATACAATAAAAATATATGTCTACCGTATAAACAATTTAAATCACAAACTGCTAATCAAAAATTGACTATCCGTCAGGATCGTTAGAGCTCTGAGTCCTCCCGCTCGCGCTTGTCCAAGTGCCCGAACAGCGGCTTGAATTTCAGCTCGATTGGTCGTTTGATGACGTCCCATCAGCGGTTCACTCACATTTCTGCAAAGAAAAAATTAAAAATTACCGTATGCATACTAATTTTCTCTTTTTAAATAATAATATATATTACCGTGGATCATCTGGGCCCCAATACACTCCGATTCCACCTCGAGTACCGTATTGACCATTTAATTCGCACGCGCCGTTAATATAAACCTCAGGCACACCGATCCATAAAATAAAAATAAAATTAAAATTTTTTTCAAAAATAAAATAAACTCATATTATACCTGTTCCACACGATTTAGACCCATAATTAACCCTGACATTAAAATATAAACTTTTATGAATACTTAAAAGTCAGCCTAACGCAACGCAAGTCGATTAGACCGTGAAGTGCACAGCAGAGCAACAGGAAGTACCGGTACGAATTTTTCCATAACATTGCTTGAATGTGATTGGACGAGATTTGATCATGTGAATTTTTTTTTTACAAACGACTTCCACCTAATGAGTAAATTGAACAAAAACATTAAAAATTGGTTTCTTCAATTTTATTAATTTATTAAATTTGCTGCAAAAAATTTTAGTTGACCATGCCAAATGTGGATAGTAGAAAAAGCCCAACTAGACACTATAGAGGGGAAAAAGATTTCAAGTGTTTTAAAAAATAAAAATAATTGTAAAATTATTTTTCTTCAGACTTAAATGAATCTTTATTAATATTGTAAAATTTTTTTAAAAATACATCTGTTGACATCATCCATTTTTGGAAGTTAAGTTTTGAGGAAATCGTGTTAACAGATGCAATAATATCGCGATCATATTTTTTCCTGTTCTTCTAACACGTGTTTATATCACCAATTTTGTTTTTATTTCAAAATAAATTAACTTACATATTTATTGATTTAATATTTTAAATAATTTTTTATTTTAATAAGTACATAAATTCAAAATTCCTGCTCTCGCCAATGAAATTAACACGAAAAGTACACTGAAAAGTTAAAAAACATTGTTGAATACTCCATCGCGGGCTAATCTATCGGCAGCGTCATTGCCAATATTTCCCGAATCAGCTGGAACATAAACCTAAAAAAAAAAAAATCTTATTTTGAATAAATTAAAAAATTTACAAAAAACCAATTTACCCAATTGACATTCATTCCCACCATCATATAAAGCAAAGCCTCAAAATCCTCCCGGTTTTCGACTTGTTGGCCGGTAGAAGTTCTCCACCCATTTTTCTGCCATTCATTTATCCACCTCGTAACGCCTAAATTCAAAAATAGTTGGTTATAAACAATTTAAATTTTAAATCACGAACAGTTGATCAAAAATTCACTATCCGTCAGGATCTTTAGAGCTCTGAGTCCTCCCGCTCGCGCTTGTCCAAGTGCCCGAACAGCGGCTTGGATTTCAGCTCGAACGTTCGTTTGATGTCCCATCAACGGTTCACTCACATTTCTGCAATAAAAAAATTAAGTAACTAATTAATTTGCACACTAATTTTATTTAAACATATTACCGAAAATCATTTGGGCCCCAATACACTCCGATACCACCTCGAGCACCATATAGACCATTGAATTCGCACGCGCCGTCAATATAAACCTCAGGAACGTCCTTTAAAGAGGAAAAATTAAAATATTTTTCAAAATTCAAATAAAATTATATTATACCTGTCTCACAAAACAAGAACCGCCGCTGTAACTCATAATTATGTCTGAAATTGAAATGTATTCTTTGTGAATACTTAAAAAGTAAATGGCCGCCGTCGTTATAATAGTTAGTTTAAAATTTTTGCATGCAAATTGTAAGTAAAAAAAATGATTTTGAGAAATTAATTTTGACTTTATATACGGTACATACCTCGTTGAGCTGATCTGAGTATACCGCTCGATTAGAACGTGAAGTGCACAGTAGAGCAACAGGAATAACGCAGTGAATTGATTTAGAGTACCGGTACGAATCTTTTCATAACTTGAATGTGATTGGACGAGGTTAGGTCATATGATTGTTTTTTTTTTACTAACTATACCTCCACCTAATGAGTGGATTGAACAAAAACGTTGGTATTTGGCTTCTTTAATTTTTATTTATTATATTTGCTGCATTTCATTGCAAAAAAGAAATATGTAACGTAAATTCAGAACAGTTTTAAGATCATAAGCACTTTTACATGTAAAGTATACAAGTATGTACAAGACTATCAACTAACAACATGTAAATTACAGAGGTTTATTCATGAGCCGAAGTCCGAAGAACATTACTTTTCATTTATTCGCAGAACAAAATATCAATTATTAATAATTCTACGGTATTTGGTTTTCATTCAACGATTTTATTATTTTTTTTCTCAAAGCATTTAATAATTAACCTTCCAAGAGCCAATGATGTATACAAATGTATACTATCACCACACTGGTAAAGGAAATTTTCCTTAAAAATTTTTAAAAATTCTGATGCTTGGCTACTTTGTACTGTTCATAATAAAGAATTTTATCATATAAATTTAAAAAATTTTAGTTAAAAATTCTACAAAATACAAGGCTTGCAAAATTCAGCCCCTGAATCTTTCCATGTTAAATTCTGGGCAGCTGCCCTGCAATTAGTTAAAGCGCTTCGGCTTAGAGCCACAGATGGGCAAAATACTTTAGTTCCAAATACAAAATACAAAATACAAAATAGTCTAAATTGCCAAAATACATTTGTATTTTAAAAACCTATACAACACACCCTTCTCAAAAGTCAAAATACAAAATACAAAATACTTTAGTTCAAATATTATTTACCAAATACAAAATACAAATACAGTATTTAAAATACTCCAGAAAATACAAAATACTTTAAATACCTTAAAAATACTTTCTGGCATTTCGTGGTTATATTGTTTCCTTCCCTCTCTACAATTTTATAATATTTACTATTTACATAAAAGGTAATTTTGGTTTTCCCATTTTGTGCCTGTGCCAGTGTCACAGTGCCTTTAACATTTAAATTTGGTTCAGTACAACATAACGTTTTACGTATGCGTATGGTATGGTTACTTGGTCAGATTGACAGATTGAAATAGCTGATTGGCGATTGGTCACCTTATTTTTAAAAAACTTGCCCATTTTTACATTTTACACCAAAAAACATTTATAATTTTTTTTTGGTCTGAAAATGCATTTTGTATTTAGCAATACATTTTAAATACATTAAATTTTTTTGTATCCAAAATACAATTCATTTTTAAATACTTTCTTCTACATAACACCAAAATACATTTGTATTTTAAATACTTTCCTGGAAATTATTTTAAAATACAAAATACAAAATACATAAATGTACTTAAAATATTGTATTTTAAATACTTGTATTTAAAATACATGTATTTTGCCCATCTATGTTGATAGGGACAGACTGTTTTTGGCAACTGGCAACCGGAAAGTTAGAGCAATTGGGTCCAAACCTGAAGGGTTTGGAAACTATCTTCGGATGGACAATTCATAGGTCAAGTATCATAGATCCGTTGAAAACCGAAGCAATGGTTTTCCAAGTAAATGGATAATAAATTGGATTTACAGTTGCGGTCCTTCTAGGAGCTGGAAGCCCTGGGAATAAAACATGACACCAATACGAATACGCAGGATGAAGATCAACAAGCGATAGAAAGTTTCCACAAGTCGCTCAAATGGAATGGTGATCGATATGAAGTCAAGTTTGCCATGGGTCATCAAAAAAAGAGAATTAGATGACAATTACGTAATTGCATTGAGGCGTTTTTGGAACCTTGTCCGAAAATTCAAAAAAGATCCAGAACTGTTCTACAAGTATAAAGAAGTTATTAATGCACAATTGACAGAAGGGATCGTAGAAAATGTTCCGGTTGGACCAGATCAAGGAGAAGGTCGTTATTATCTGCCACACAGTCCGGTGATACGAGAACAGCGAGAGACGACCAAACTCGCGTAGTATGCGATGCGTCGTCGCATGGAAAAAACAACAGATCATTGAACAATTGTGTATTCACTGGGCCGAATTTACCAGAAATAATAGATGTTTTGCTGTGTTTTAGATTTGACAAGTATGCGGCGATGGGGGACATTGCTAAGGCATTTCATCAGATTTGGCTGCACGAAGATGACCGAGACAGTGTGAGATTTTTTTGGGTCGACGAGAAATGGGACGGAAAAGGGCTGTTGAAACTCTAAATTTTGCCGCAAACCAGAGTGTTGTTTGGTGCCTCTCCCAGCCCATTTATTCTCAATGCCACCATCGCCACACATATCACAAAATTCACCGAAGAATATGCAGAGACTGTAAAACAAGTAAAAAACAAATTTTACGTTGACGACTTTATTGATAGCCAACCAGACGCAGACGAATTGGCCAAGACGTGCACAGAGATCACCAGTAATCTGAAAAAAGGAGGAATGGAGTTGACCAAATGGAACTCCAACTCTGAAGCAGTGCGGGAAAAGATGACGGATACGAGGGCAATCAAGGACTGTTATAAAAAGGTTTTAAGACTTGGGTGGAACATTGAACAAGACGTGTTTTCACTCGAGACGAGTGAACTGATCCAAAAATCATCCGAAAGCATTACGAAGCGGTGGGTTATACATCAAGTGGCAAAGGTGTTAGATCCATTGGGTTTTGCTTCGTCCTTCTCAGTAATGGGAAAATTAAAATTTCAACGGTTGTGGCGACAGGAACTCAAATAGGATGATAAACTACCCGAAAGTGACTTTGTAACATGGGAGGAATGGCGTGATCAACTCTCTGTGTTAGCCCAAAATTCAGATTCCAAGATGGCTGGGTTTTAACAGTTTAGAAGAGCATCGAAAACTGCATTTGTTTTGCGATGCTAGTCCCTTGGCCTACAGAGTTGTGGTGTACACGAAGACGGGGGCTGGGGAAGACTCTAATATTGCTTTTATTGTTTCTAAATCTAGGATTGCATCCGTAAAGATCATAACTCTCTCTCGACTTGAGCTGATGGGAGCACTGCTACTTTCACGATTGGCAAAGAGACTGTCATGTACGAGGAGTCGAGAACCCAGCGGATTTACTCACACGAGGGATAAGCGTGCAACAGCTGATAGATTGCGAAATGTGGTGGAAAGGCCCCACATGGCTGGTAGAATCAGAAGAAAACTGGCCATCGACGGAAACTATTGAAAATCCAGATGAGGAAGAGGTTTCAACGTGTTTGGCGATGACAATCGAAACGACGATTCTACAAATGGAAAATTTCGGTGCTTGGTCGAAACTGATTCGCATAACTGGGTGGGTATTTCGATTTGTTAATCAGATTCGCCAAAAGAAAATAGATTCAACTACATTGACGAATGAGGAACTAAAGGCTGCGGAGCGGTATTGGATCGCTCATGTGCAGCAAAATTCCTATTCGACAGAGATGAAGGCGGCAGTAGCAGGAAGAGCATTCAAATGGAAATCAAACTTGAAGGACATCCAGTGTGCAATGTACGAATTTGGTCTGCTGCAAGTGAAGACGCAAGTCAACTAGAGTTGTGTTGCCAAGGATTCCATTGGACCGTGGGTAATAGACACTAACCATTATTTAGCAAAATTATTAGTAGAAGATGCTCACATTTGTGTATTCCATGGCGGACTTGGTGACACACTCGCCGAATTTTGACTGCGTTATTGGATGCCACGTTCCCGAGCCTTCATCAAGAAAATATTGAAAACCTGTTTCATCTGTCGAAAAGTTCAATGGCGACGCATCGAACAGCACGAGGCTCCCTTACCTATCGAAAGGACCAAGGAAGCTGAGGTGTTTCAAATTGTAAGAGTGGACTTTGCGGGGCCATTGTATCAGATTATAGGTGACAAATGTTATATTTTGATAATTACATGCGCAGTCACCAGGGCGCTGCATTTGGAGCTCAGACTGTTTCATCCAAGCTTTAAGTAGGGTTTTTGGCAGAAGAGGGGTTCCGAGTCTGGTCATCTCGGACAACACAAAAACGTTTAAAAGGGCCAAGTTGGAGATACAAAAATTGCTGAGCAGTGTGAAGCAGACAGAAATGAGCAATTTTTCTGACAAACAACCAAATAAAGTGGAAATTTATCGTCGAAAGGGCCCCTTGGTGGGGGGGGGGGTTCTGGGAGCGAATGGTGCGCTCAGTGAAAACAAGTTTGAAGAAGGTGATCGGCCGGAAAGTTTGGACTTTGAGGAGCTCACCACCACTTTGTGCGAAGTAGAAGCGATGTTGAACTCACGTCCACTCACCTATTTATACAGTAACGCAGGAGAAAGGGACACTGTAACTCTCTTGCATTTTGTGGTGGGGCAACGTTTGATAACTTTACCCGATTCATCCCTACAGATATCCCACACGATGAAAGCAAAGAAAGTCGAATTATTGAAAAGATGG
Organism: Strigamia maritima; assembly: GCA_000239455.1. Classification (NCBI taxonomy): domain Eukaryota; kingdom Metazoa; phylum Arthropoda; class Chilopoda; order Geophilomorpha; family Linotaeniidae; genus Strigamia; species Strigamia maritima. The sequence goes on along the minus strand of AFFK01015355.1, from coordinate 10,096 downwards.
CGACTTCGACAACGTCTAATCAGACAGATTTGGAAGAGGTAGAGATTGGAGTATCTTGTCGAATTGCGCGTATTTCACGGTGCCAAAATGCATCGTAATGTGAAAATCGGAGATGTGGTGCTGATTCAGGACGAAAATCAACTCCGTTCTTCGTAGCATATGGGTCAAGTCGAGCAAGCGTTTCTTGGAAGAGACAAAAAAGTGAGGTCATGCGAAATTCGCTTGTCAACGGGGAAGATGTTGAGGCGTCCGGTTCAGCGATTGTGTTTATTGGAGGCACACGAAGATAACGTCGAGGAGGACCCCGACGTGGGGGCAGTGTAAAAACTGGAGGTTTTAAAAGACTGTTGGTGTGTCATGTGACACGGGTCACATGACTTGAGGAATGTGTTCACCCCTTTTAATCCCCAGAAATGGCTTGTTATGTCCCCCTTTTTCTTTATCTTTTATTGTAAAAACTAAAGAATAAGGTAGTTGTGATTTAACTTTCAAACTAGAAGCAGCAAATTTATTTCATACTCGCTCACTTGCAAATGTAGCTAAATTTACAAGTCAGGGAACTCAGGATTGGCTAAAAAACCTAAGCAGACCATTTACATTCAAAAAAGAAATGTTTGGATTTCAAAGCTCATGAATAAACTTCTGTAATTTACATGTAGTTAGTTAAATGTTTATAAGTTGTGTTGAATGTTTGGGATTTTGAATTTATGTTTCAATTCAGCTCCAGTAACTTACAGTTCGATCATTCAATCCAAAAATTTGATTTTTTTCTCTTATATATATTTTTATTTTTTTATTGTACACGTTTCACTTTTCACAACAATGCAACAAATCAATAGTGTCAAATTAAAGCCAATATTTAACATTTTTGTTCAATTTACTCATTAGGTGGAGGTAGTTTGTAATGAAATAATCAAGTGATCAAACCTCGTCCAATCACATTCAAGTTGATGAAGAAAAATACATTAGCCTATTCACTGAGTTATTCCCGTTCTCTACTTAGCACTACGTGTTCTATAATCGACTTGTCTTACATTTAGATCAGCTCAATAAGGTATATGAAGTCAAAATGTCGTAATTAATTGACAAAAATAATACTTTTTATCCAGAATTTTTAATTTGCTTTAAAAATACAAAATTCAAACTAATCGTTAAAACGACGGCGGCCATTTTTTTCAGTATACATTTTAATTTCAGGGATAATTATGATGAGTCAGTAAGTGTTTATTTATTAAAAACAAAAATGGTGACATAAACACGAGTTAACAAGAACAGGAAGAAATTATGATCGCGTTATTGCATCTGCTAACACAAATTTTTCAAAAGTTAGATGTCATTTTGCGAGTTTTCTAAAATGGATGATAATCTAGATGATATACTAATGCTTAGTTCACACTGAACATGACGTAACGTAACGTAATTTTCAAAAATTTAACGTAACTTAAGGAAAGTAACATATGATTTTGTTCACTCTGTTTGTAGACAGTAAATGTAAATCGACCAATCATGCAATTTCTCGTTTTATCCCGTTTGTAATAGGACATTAATTGCCATAATTTCTTAAGTTACGTTACTTCTTACTTCAAAATCGATTTTGAAGTAGGAAGTAACGTAACTTAAGAAAATATAGCAACCAATACAGAGTTTGCGGCAGGTACTTTTCCCTTATAATTATACCTTTTTTTATGGTTATAAATAGTGCACACATAGAAAAAAGGGTGTAAAAGGGGTGTAAAAGCAGTGTTTACATCCTTTCGAGGGTTAGGTGTACATATTTACACCTTATATTTATAATTTGCACCTTGAGCTTCTTTAAGGTGTTAAAAGGGATAATACACCTTCAAAGAAAAAGGGTGCAAATTGATAAATTGCATCCTTTAGCGGTAATACACCGTTTGTTATTAAAAGGTGTAATATTGATTCCTCTGCTTAACACCTTGTTATCCTGAGCTACACCTTTTCGATACACCCATTCATTTACACCTTACATTTTTGAATGGTGTAATATCACATTCTGCGGTTTACACCTTAACATAAAAAATTACACCTACAATGCTACAATGGCTACAATGCTTTTAATTATTGATTTCCTTGCCCAACAATTAGAACATCTGCAATATTTTTACAATGTTTGTTTTCATTAGATATAATTTCGTGTTTTAGTATGACAAACAATACAGACTTTGCGATTTTTTGTACAAGAAAATTAAAATAAGAAATTATAAAAAAAACGAAATTTTACTGTAATGTGATTTCGTTTTAATTTGAATTTCGTAACAAAATAAAATAAATATTATGTGGTTGATTTCGTGGTATTTATTCATAAATAAAATGTGTTGCGCATGCGCCTTTCTACCTGCTTTGTTGTGTTCCGCCATTTTGACTCAATCTAACTTCGGATCTAACAGCCCAAGTTAACGGATCATTTTTAATGATTAAACCGATAAGAAGGAACTTAATATGTAGGAAAAATGTATGTTATACTTTTAATAAATTTGTTAAAACTTTTAATCATTTTAGTAGGCAGTCGGTAGTCGCCAGCAGTCGGTACAATGAACAAACGAAGCAATGATGATGTTGACCCCATCTTTTCGTTCTTTTACCGTCTGACAAACAGTACCATCTTTTTTCTTATTATTTTGCGGTTTTAAAGTTGATTTTGTTCTCTTGCCATTTTGGTTAATTTTCATTTTTTCTTAAATTTTTCGTATTTTAGGAATAGTCAATTTTTATCGCAAAGTCTCTAATTTTTCAAACCTATCATACAAATCAAGTAAATAATAATTGACTAATTTGTCAATGGAAACAATAATCCAACAATTTGTATTTTCCAAGACATAGGCATGAAAATAACTATGAAAATAACATGTCTTCATCTTTTTAGCACAAATTATCGTATTACCATCACATAAAAAAATAGTCTGAATGTGAAGAAATTGAGGACTCAGTTACAATGTAGTGTGTAATGTGTAATGTAGTCATTAGAAATTAAGGAATTTACTACAAACTCAATATGATTTACAACAACAGAATTTATGTAATTTAATTTGTTTGGGATATTTGATTATAGTAAAAAATATTATAAATGCCCAAATTCTGTTTGCTTTATCAAAACTTTAGTAGGGATTGATAATAAAATCATTTTTGCTAAAGTTAGAACTTTGTGTAATAAAATACAGTTCCAAAAGTAAAGATGGGCTACTTTTTTCATGTTTACAGTTTTTACTTCTTTTTATGAACAAAAGGAGTAGATATTACACCTGAAGGTGAAGATATTACTCCAGACCTAAAAGTGTAGACATTACACCTATAGTCATTACTCCTACCAACAGGTGTAGCTACGTAACTCCCCAATAGGAGGTGTAGTTATTATTCCCACATGAAAGGTGTGCATGTTACCCCTTCTCATTGGGTGTCATGCCAACACCCATTAAACAGGAGTAAGTGCTATTCCTTTGCTTAGGTGTTCTATTAAACCCTAGAGGTGCAAGCAGACACACCTTTTCTTAAGGTGTACTATAATTCCTTTCACAAAGGTGCACCAATTTACACCTATAAGGGATTCCCCACAGGACAAACACTTTACACCTATTTAGGTGTAATTTTACACTTCTTTTTCTATGTGTGTGTTGCACAAAATAAAAAAAGTCCAGTTTGTAGTGCACAGTTTAGAAAAGCGAGTACCAAAAACTGGACTTAATAATTTTTCTGTAACACTATTTATAACCATAAAAAAAGTTATAATTATAAGGGAAAAGTGCCTGCCGCAAACTCTGTATTTTCTCATTAGAAACGAGATAAAATGAGAAATTGCGTGATTGGTCGATTTACATTTACTGTCTACAAACAGAGTGAACAAAATCATGTGTTACTTTCCTTAAGTTATGTTAAATTTTTGTAAGTTACGTTACGTTACGTCATGTTCAGTGTGAACTAAGCATAAGACTTAAAAAATGTGCGTGAGAAATCCATCTGTGTGTCAAGAAGGAGCTTTTTAAGAAATAAATTTTCAAATTTTCAAATTTTTCAAAAACATTTTTTACATTTTATTTTTTAAGCCCGAAAAAAGAATTTTTACAATTGTTTTTCATTAAAAAACTTTGAAAATTTTTTTTAACCCTTAGTGGCCAGTTGGGCTTTTCCTACTACCCTAATTTGTATAGTTGGCACAAGGAGGTGCCATATGCCAACTTTGGTTGGCATGGTCAAACTAAAATTTTATACGTGCATTTAGTTGTATTTACTTTAGATGCAAATTGCTTAAGATCCCAAAACTGTTCTGAATTCACGTTATATATTTCGTACTGGTATTACAGAGTACCACTCTAAAGCTAGGTTCACATTAGTGGTAAAGTAATGCAACGCAAGGAATTAACAGCTTATGATTGGTTTGCAGCTTGCGTCCAACCAATCACAAGCTGTTATTTCCTTGCTTTTCGTCTAGTGCAGTGCCGGATTTCTGCCTAGGCCTACAAGGCTCCGGCCTAGGGGCCCAGCCAGCCTAGATGCCCCGGTAGTCGTATGATTCTATAAATTTTATAGAATAACTTAACTATAGTAACGTAGACTGTATTATTCTGATATTTATTAAAGTCATTAAAGTCGATTAAAAATTATATGTTCTGTACTAGTGCATTTAATTTGCTAAATTTCCAAAATAGCTTCGAGATAGTGGGGGGCCCAAATGTCAAGTGTCTAGGGGCCCTGGGTCTCTAAGTCCGGGCCTGGTCTAGTGTGAACCTAGCTTTAATCTATTCTCCGAATTATTTCTGTTGCTCTGCTGTGCACTTCACGTTCTAATCGACTTTCGTTATATAACGACAGCGGTCATTGACTTTTTAAGTATTCATAAAGCATATATATATTTCAATTTTAGGGATAATTATGGATTTATGTCGTATGGCACAAATTTTATTTTTTTTGAATTTTTATTATTTTTATTAATGAAAAGTCCACTAAGTTTATTAACATGCATTTATTGTGATAGTATTAACGGTTTAGTTTGCCATGAAATTGATGCTTATGTTAAAAGTAAGAACTTAAATCTAAAATTTGAACATTATTATCATTTCTGAAAGTGAAATAAAAATTGTATAATTGCTTAAAAATTTATTGCTATATCTGATTTCTACAATTACATTTTGTTTTTATTCATGGGGTTTTCCTGCATTACACTAATACTAACACCCCTCTTGCTTCACTGCGGTGCAGTATGGCTGAATTACGGTTGTTTGTATCTCCTAAATATATTTCGGTTATCGGTTGTCGGTGACATAAGCAAAAACGGCAAAAATTAATTTAAATACAAATTTTATTGTAGTAAAAAAAAAATTCAATATAAAGAATAAAAAGTTCAATGCTCTTACTTTACAAAACGCTTATAAATAATAATAATATAATCCATGACAGCGTGCCAATCTGGACATTCATTTCTTATCATATCATTAATATTCAAACTACATGGAATACCAACAGATTCTGCTACTTTGAATGCCATAGTGAAGTTTCTCCGCTTATTCTTAGCTTCTAAACCAACAAAAGACATTCTATTTGGCAAAAACGAGTGCAACAAAGCACAAAAAGCAAAACCATCATTCCAACTACTGCTAAAATTAGTAATATCAACACCATGATACCCAACAGGTTGATCCTGACACCATTTCAGCAAAACATTTCGTTTTAAACCGCCGCTTTTGACCGGGGTAAACGGAGTTTTTGGTTTGACCGCAGCTGTTTCGACTCGTTCCTACCCTTTTCGATTTAATTTCAAGTATTGGTTCAATCTGCTCCATTTGCTGATTTTCGAAATTATTTACTTTTGATGCGTTTTCAATCGATGCAATGACACTTTGTGACAGTGTGGAATCGGGGTCGACATTGTAATAATGTCGGCCGATCCAACAATGCATATAACACGATACAAACACAAAAAGTACCGAGAATAAAGAATATGCAAATATAGTTTTAATTTATTAATAGAATTTATTTACTCTTACAATTATAAAATACTAAGTTATGCAAATGAGATAGATTTGCATACCTTAGGCCTATTTGGTTCCATGTGCTTAGGCTTAACACAATGGTGATATCTTGGCGATCCTGAGGGATATGGTTGACTTACAGTCTGTCACAACCAACAGGAACAAGATATATTGATTGTATCTATACAGGAAAGTATAATACAATCAACACAACTGAAATAAAACATTAGGGGAAGAAAAAAAGGTGTAAATGGTCAAGCCGCAGCCACGTGGCGACCTAAGTGGTTTAACCCACATTCCGCATATTACACCATGCGTTATTTCTACATTAAGGGCCCAGGGCCTGAAATTGGGATGTAAACAACAGACGAGTTACTCACCGCAGCCCCGGTCCAATGTCGCGTCACATTGAGGTCTATCGTCGTCAAAGGCCGTGTCACAGTCGCTCCCTGATGCCGTATGGCCCATGCGACACAAGACAGTCCCCAACATCGGCGGCCAGAAGCTCAACACATAATGTTCCAACACCATGTGGGAAGTATAGTCATTTTTGACCCCATGTTCGCCTCATATTCACCTATTAACAGGTGTTACTGAGTAACACAAACACAGGTGCCACAGGGACGTGCAATACATCGACTATATACATGTATGACACTATAAAGTATGGTTAGTAACACGCAACCCATAAAATGCTATGGTTATGTTACACTACACTTTCAATATCAATATATACACTCAATATAATAACACATACCATCTAGGCAAATAATCACAGGCAAACAATATCACAGATCAAACATTCAGTTCAGGGTTTCAGTTCAGTATTTCACACTACTTCCTGTTTTGCTTGAGCTTATATACTCTGCTAATCTCTCACTAATCCCTAAGGAATGTGTAGATAACAGAGTGGCCAATGGGTGATGCCGGTTGTGGAATGTAATGACCACTTCCGGTATCATCCAACATTCCGATGTGGATTGGGGCGAATGGTCAATGTAATATATAAAATATATATTTATTGACCATTACTTTGGTATTGGTCATAAATAAGTGCGATAATTATTATCCACTTATTTATATTTATTGTTGTAGTTTGAATATGCCGCTAAAGACGCATAGCGCGCTCTAGTGGCAATTCCTCGCCATAACTACGGTTCGAGACCGTCACAACTTTTCACATTCAAACTCAACTGTGCTGATTCTTCGTGATTATTACCAGATGGCAATGACACATTTTAGGATGGAGGATTTTTAATTGTTTCCAAAAAACCTGTCAGTTTCTCTGAAAAAGTGTGTCAAAATTGTCTGTGATTGGTTGGAAAATTTGAAAGTTGTGTCAAAATGTGTTGTGATTGGTTGATGGAGTTTGGGCAATGATGTCATTATTGCAAATGGCGCCCGATTTGTGTTTTCAATCTAAAAAAATGTGCAAATTTGGTTTGAGACAAATACTTGATTAAAATGATTAAAACTGACATCAAAAGATAGCCCTTTTGATGCTTAACACTTTCATACATTTCGATCAAATAAAGCTGTTTTTTGATTTCGTTTTTCCCGTCACGGCATGGCTTTTAGTTTTAGATTTTGCCGCTAGGTATCGTTTATGCAAATTTTCTCAAAATTTTTCCAAAAAAAAAATTGTCCAAAAATTGCGTAAGTAGACTCATTTTAACCGAAATTTTACACTGATGTTATTAGTTTTTTTAGTTTTTTCAAACTAGATAGGAAAATCGAATTTTTCAATCTCGAACATGTGAATGATCACCAATAGGTGGTGTTTAATGTCGGGATTTCTACGGTTTGAACATGTGAGATTTGTATTAAAATGTAAAGAATTAAATGGGATTTCTACAGTATAAACTGGTAAAAAAAAAAGATATGTAGTAAAATCAGAAATTTTTAAAAGAGATTTCTACAGTTTGAATGGGTAAGTTGCATGGTTTGAACGGGTGAATTGCACAGTTTGAACGGGTGAGTTGTACAGTTTGAACGGGGATTGATTTATTGATTGATTTATTGATTGATTGATTTTTTTTAATTATTGGTTTTCTTTTTGAATTTTTTTTTAGTATTATTATTTCTTATTCCCGTGTAATTTTACACGGGGAACCACTTGTCTAACATTCTATTGGCTGCAAAGGTTCACCATAACATGTACTAATTGTGTCACGATAATGTTCGGTATGTTTCACATGTTCCTGGAACCTAGATTTTCCGGGGATAATAAATATCTACTCTAATTTTTATAGTTGGTATGGTCAGACTAATCGGGTCAATCTCGCAACGACAAATTTAACATAAATATTTATCATTTTCACCTGTCTTTTCTATCCCAAATTATCAAATTTGTGTCAGTTACGAAGTCAAAACCTACTCAATCGTTTTTGATCAACCAATACTGAAAATAACTGATGAATGATTTTATAATTTAATTACTTTTTATCGGTAATTTAGAATTTTATCGTTTATTTCTTTTCTATGTAGGTACGTATTTTAATAATAAAAATCTCATTACGGTTTCAACCAAAGGCGAGGTATATCTCAAAAGATACGTTTGGAGAATTTTAGCTAGACTACAAATATAAGAGCAACTAAGTTACTATACAGACTCCTGTTGCTAATTATATAAAAAAATGCAAATTATAATTTGAATAAATTAAAAAATGAATAAACACCGATTTACCCAATGCACAACAAGAATTCCCGTCGGGGAAATTAAAGGGAATTCAGAACAGTTTTAGGTTCCTAATCAGTAAATACAACTAACTACATGTCAAAAATTAGTCTGACCATGACAACTATAAAAATGAGGGTAGTAAGAAACGCCCAACTGGCCACTAGGAAAAAAATTTCAAATGTTTTACTAAAAAACAATTGTTAAAATTCTTTTTCAGAATTAAATTGATCTTAATTAATGTAAAATAATGTGTTTCGTAAAATTTATTTTTTAAAAATTAACTTGTTTTTGAGAAATTAGCAGATGCAATAACGGGAGCATATTTTCCTCCTGTTTCAACAATTTTGTTTTTAATAACTAAGACAATTACATTTTTCAATTGAACATTTTTAGCAATTTTATTACAAGTAATTTTAAGTAACTACGAGAAAAATTTTAGAAATATTTTTTCAAAATTCCCATTCTCGCCAATGTAATTGCCATGAAAAGTACACTGAAAAGTTAATAAATATTGTTGAATACTCCTTTGTGGGCTAATCGATCGGCAGCGTCATTGCCAAAATTTCCCGAATGAGCTTTAACATATACCTGTATAAAAAAATATATATATAAGTCTTATTTAAGTAAATTAAAAAATTTACAAAAACCAATTTACCCATTTCACATTAATTCCCGCTAACACACAAATCAAAGCCTCAAAATCCTCTCGGTTTTCGACTCGTTGTCCGGTAGAGGTTATCCAAACCATTTTGACGCCATCCATCCATCCATTCCGTAAACGCCTAAATAAGTAATTAATAAATTATAAATAAATTAATTAATAAATAAGTACTAATTAAAAATAGATGGTTATAAACGATTTAAATTACGAACTTGTTAGCATTCGGAAAATGACACACTAAAAATTCAGTTTTGGACTAATGCAGGCCCAAACCCAGATAATGCTGCCGTCGTGCATGGGAGTCGGGCAGGCTGTAGTTTGGTACTCGCCGTTGCTAAGGACGCTCAGGTTGCAAAAACACTTTGAATAGGAGGTTTAAAGGCGCGAAGAGGCAACGCTCGAGCGGGTGGGTTTGCTTGGTTTTCTGTCGCGCGAACACGTAGTCGATTCAATCATGTAAACTCACACAGTTTTTAGTCCAGAAATAATGAATCACCGGCAGGTGAGAAGTATCTACTCCGTGTCCTAAAAAGGTGGCTTAAGACTGATGAATTCACTGCTAATGGGATGGGTTGAACAACTATAAGGTTGGCATTCTAGCTAGGAACGCTCGTGGTTTATAGTTGTAGTGACGAGAAGCTTGTTGAGGTAAGCTCGGTTGCAAGCCCTGACTTCAAGTGTCTAAACAAACTTGCCTGATCAGAGAAATCACCTCTCACCAGGTGGTCAGAATGGGTCAAGCCACACAAAAGTTAATAATAACTAGGGGGAGGA
>AFFK01015353.1:0-17350 GCA_000239455.1 Strigamia maritima | reverse complement strand
CGTGTCGACTATTTGCGTGTCGACTATTTGTGTGTCGACTATTTGCGTGTCGACTATTTGCATGTCGACTATTTCCGTGTCGACCATGTGAGTGTTGTTAGTTTGCAGCTGCACAGTGGATGTGGATTCAAACAAAGAAAAGAGCAAACGCCAAACCTAAAAGTGACAACTCTTTATTGCAGCATGACCCTCTTGGTCAGAGGCTAAAACACAAGTGAGTAATACATCAAATTTCTTACAGAGGGCAACCAAGTTGAACATAAACTACGGAGGTCCAGAATGGACATTCATATACCACTAAACATTAACTTAAACATAATATATTATACACACTAGTTATACAGGACTATACTAATATAAATACATACAATATAATAATATAATACACACACTAAAACCAACAAGTGTCAACCATTTGCGTGTCGGCCATTTGGGTGTCGACCGCATGCATGTTTTATGAAAATGTCGACTATTTGCATGTCGACCGCAAGCAGCCCCCCAGTAAATCTTACTTTAAACAATCCCCTTGAATGCATAACAATTTATGATTTTTTTAGATAAAATTAACGAATTTCTAACTTTTTTGCAGATTATAAACTATTTACTTCATTTATGCAAATGCACAGAACACCCCTACACGGCTGTACGTCACATGGGAGCTCGTTGTTTAGGTGTTTTCAGTAAGGTTAGCACGCTAAAAACTATGACAGTTATTTTGGATGAACTTCTCCCATCTTTGGGTGCGATGGAAAATGACAAGAAACGTCAAGGAACTATTGAAGTTGTTGCACGTATATTTCTGATAAATAAGTGATTGTTTTAAAAAAAACTAATGGTGGAATTAATTCATTAATAGATGTTATCGAGCAACTTGGTCTCGATTTGGTTCCTTTTATCGTTTTGTTGGTTGTACCTGTATTGGGTCGGATGAGCGATCCAAATCAGGCAGTCAGGTTGACAGCAACTCATTGCTTTGCCAGCCTTGTTCGGTTAATGCCACTTGAAAATGGTCTCAGAGATTCTCCGGCATTACCACTTCATTTGATCGAGAAGAAACAGAAGGAGAAGCAATTTTTAGAGCAACTTGTTGACATTAAAAAATTGGAAAATTATCACGTGCCAGTACCCATTGAGGCTGAGCTTAGATGTTATCAACAAGTATGTACTTTACTTAATTGATTTAATTTTGTAAAAATTTGCTAATTTTTTTTAAATGTTTTAAGGAGGGTGTAAATTGGCTTTTTTTTCTTAATTCTTATAAACTCCATGGAATTTTATGTGATGATATGGGTTTGGGTAAAACCTTGCAGTCCATTTGTATTCTTGCTGGTGATCATTTTAATCGTGATCAAGAATATAAGGTATGTATTTGGTTATTATCATTACCATATTTTGTCGATTTAGTGCCACACCGCTTAAAGCAAACTGCAGCCGGTAGGGGGGTTTATATCGTTTTCTGTGAACTACGCAACTTTTTAAGTTGTTTTGACTTTAAAAACAACTTAAAAAGTTGGGATTGGGCATGCAAATGTATTTAATACGTTTAGTATGCTGATAGGTCAGAGTTGACCAAAACGTATACGTACGTGTACGTATGACATATCCATTAGGCCCATATATAAGCCCATTTTACTTTAACAATAAACATTTCTTTCATTACTTACATATCCATAACAACACATGGTGGCAGCGGTAGAAACGACGAGTTAGTTTTGTTCAAAGATCACATTATAGTAAGATGTCAGTCAACACGTTGTTTTCGGCGCCAGAAAAATTTAATTTTGCCAACACAGCTTCCTGGGTTCAATGGAAGTGGATTTTTGTGCAATATCGTTGAATAACAGGGTTATCCAAACAACCGGAAGAAAATCAGGTTGGCGCATTGTTGTACTACATGGGCGGACATGTAAACGAAATTTTTGACGCCCTTAAATTATCGGATGACGATCAAAAGAAGTTTGAAACGGTGTTAGCCTCTTTCACGAATCGGTTTATTGCTGTTGGTATTTGATTTTGGTTATATTTAAGTATTAGTATGGTGTAGTCTTGTAAATGTATAAGCTTGTATTACTGTTGTATTATGGTTTAGAAGCCCATTCTGGGCCTCTGTATTTAGTGTTTGACTTGTGTTGCCTCCTGTGGGTTTTTACTTGTATTATTCACTTCTTGCTCTGCTCTGGTCCTGAGTGGACCTTGGATTAAAGTGTTTCTCAACTTGGCCTTGGTATGCTCTTTATTATTATTATTATTATTTAATTTCATTTATGTTTACAACACTTTGAAAGAGAGAGCTTATACATTTTCAGTTCACGGCAATAAATAAAGCAAACATCAGCATTAAGAACAACAATTTCCACTATCCAGTTTCAGCCTGCACTCCCCTGTTAACAAACTCTTGAATATAATCAACTACTTCCACATCAATTGGCCCAGTGAGCAGCTGTATTAATCTTGCTTCTGTGTCAATCCGGTGGACTCGACCTAGAACATGCAGTTGCTTAAAATCCTCCATCTCTCTGCACAGAAAAATATGCAATAAAGTTTCTTCATTGTCCATGCCCAATCGACATCGACGCTGCGTTGGTGGCATCCAGACATGTGAAGCACGTTCTAGTGTACTACACCTTAATTGTGCCCAGCATCGTCTCTGGTTAATTATTCTTATATTGTCAAACAAATACTCTTACCATAGATTTGTTTTATCAATTTATATCGAGCATTATACGATGACTGGTCGATCTTTGCCCATCGGTGCTGAATACCCTGTTCCAAATGGCTACCAACTATCAGCTCACATGTAATTCCTAATTGCGCCCCACTTTCACCATCCTATATCTGTCGCGTTAGTGTGCTATTTCCTGCTTCCCTTAATACACAATCCAAATCCTGCCTCCACCGGCTTTTCTGGACTTCTTCAGAAACTAATATTCTTAGGCACACTTTCGGCCAACGATAATCATCCATATTTGCAATTTCCATCACATACTTCAAAACACGTTTCATAGTGGTAATTTTTAGTTCGTGCATTCCAAGCTCCATCAACCAAATATAGTCAGGACAATTACGGCTAATCTGGATTGACATTTTCATATATCGTCTGTATACTTTCTCTGCTGCTTCATATCCCCTAAGCCCCCAAATCTCTACACCATACAGTAGGACCGACTGTATTAAAGAAAAAACAAGCACAATTTATCTTTCATATCGTTCATTTCCATCCGTCTAACTAGGCCGACAACGCAATTAATAACTCCTTGCGCTTTGGTCGCTCTTGACAAAACATGTTCAGTCGCAACATTTGTGGTTGTAAAAACATATCTAAGATATTTATACTTGTTTGTCACCGTTAAAGGATGTCCATGGTACGTCCAGCACTCACTTTTGTCAAGTCGTCCTCCTCTACGGAATACCATAATTTGCGACTTTTGCATATTAATTTCCAGACGATTTCGCGTGATATATCGTTCTAATCCGTTGATCATTTCTTGTAACCATTCACTAGTTTCTGTTATCACAGCTATGTCGTCCGCAAACTTTAAACAGAAGATCTTATGTAATTCGATTCCCGTTCCACCTATATTTAATCACTCCCATCTTTCTTCTAAATCCTCAATAAAGATAGAGAACAAACACGGGCTAAGAGGGCATCCTTGTCTCACACCTTTTCTCGTCCAGAAGCAATCCGTTAATCCCTCGCTAGTTATCACCTCATTCCTTGTCTTCCTATATATGTTACAGATATTATTCAACATTCTACCGCATACTCCGATTTGCCATAATTTTTCTAATAAAATACTACGGTCTACCTTATCAAAGGTCCAAAAAGCCTTTAGGTCCAAAAACAACACATATAGCTTCCCGCGTGGTCGCTTCTTCCGGTTTTCTATTAGCGTGTTTAAGACAAATATATTATCTCTCGTACTATTATTTTTCCTAAATCCCGCCTGATTTTCTGATATCTTGTTTTCCATTTCGAGCCAACCAGACAAACGGGACGCCATCATACTAGTCAACAGCTTATACCATGTGTTAAGCAGAGTAATCCCGCGGTAATTCTTTTCATCTTCTGGGTCCCCTGTCTTCAAAATTGGCGTGATTAAGCCATCCCGCCAAGAATCAGGCCATTCTCCTTTCACCCAAATCTCATTCAATTTTCTAAGTATTTTCTTCTTCGCTGTTGTCGACAGTGATTTAACAAACTCATTTATAATTCCATCCTTTCCTGGCGATTTCCTCATCTTCATCTTTTTTATCGTATTTTCTAGTTCTCTTATATCAAATTCCCGATCCAACATTTCCGTTTCCTTGGAGATTAATCTCTCTATCTCAACCTCTTTTTGAACCTTTATCGTTGGTTTCTCCTCCTGCCCCTCCAGCAGATTACAGAAATGTCTGTTCCATTGTTCTTTTTGGATTTTATTTCGATTTTTCGTTTGTCCGCTACGAAATTTTTTAACTTTGCTCCAAAAATGTTTTCCATCTTTACATTGTCTTATTTGCTCCCACATTCGGTTTTCTCTTTTTTCTTATGGACATATAAATTTCTCAAATTCTTTTTCAATTCAATATATCGACATCTATTGGTCTCGGTTCTGCTTTTCCTAAATTGCCTTAAGGCTCGTCGTACTACTCGTTTTTCTCTTTTACATTCAACATCGAACCAAGATCCAGTTTTTCTCACTCCTCCAGTTTTCTTAATCCCCAGTTCACTAGCCGTTAAATTTAACAGCTCATTAATACCTTCAAAAAAAAGATCAGTCTCCATAGTATCCCAGCTGTTTGCACTTATCTTAACATCCATTGTTTGATGAAAACAGGAACTGATTTCTTTATCTTTGATCCAACGCCAAGTGTTGCGAGGCTTTGAGATTGTTTCCACACTCGGGAAATATTTCCAGTCAATCCATGTTTGTATTGGTAAGTGGTCCGAGTCTATCCTTTCTTGTATTTTCATCTTGTCTATCAAATAATAATCCTTGGCAATCACATAGTCCACAACGGCTGAGCCTCTCGCATTAATTGACGTGACTTTCCCTTCCCAATCATCGTAAATTATACCATTCAAAATTTTTAAGCCATGTTGAGCACAAAAAGAAAGTAATAAACGTCCCTCGTCATTAGTCATCTCATCTTGAGAATGTTTGTTTTCCTGTACATCACCTAATCTGACATAGTTTTCGCCAATACGAGCATTAAAATCTCCAAACATTATTAATTGGCTCCCGTTATGTACACAATCTTCTAAAATAGGTGTCAATTCCAATATCAACTTTGTTAGCCCCTCATTACAATATAAAGCAACTATCACGCCATGTTCATGTCCATTTCTGTAATTCAATACTGCGCCAAAAGTCCATGTTTTAATTTCCCAATTTCCGGGCAAATCACTTTTGATCCCAATTAGATGTCCATTCTTCGCACGTCCTTTTTTTAACTCTTTTTGCTGGGACCTTAAACCACACAAAATGACGAATTCAGCCCTGCGACCAATTTAGTACCCTCTCGCTCTTCCATCCACGTTTCACTAAGCAGTATAATCTCATTATCTTCAATATAACTCCAAAACGAAGAATCTTTATTTCTGATTCCCGCCACATTCCATGACAGTATTCGACTTATTCTTCTCGATTTTTGCGTTTGTCCCGCTCCATTCGTGGTCGCCAATCGTTTTTTGACTTTTCCATCTCTATGCGCTCCAATTGTTGTGCTGTTACATCCCAAAGATATGTTGCGACATTACGATCATATCGCACAATAGCCTTTTCCCCCATTTCTCGCATTTTTTTCACTTCTTTAAATAAACAAGAACGCGTTTTGCGAATTTCCGCCGAAAAATCTTCATCAATATAAATTTTTGTTCCTTTAAGTCGTTTTTTATCAAATAAAATCCTGCGTCGTTCTTTTTCAGTCTCAAATTTGACAATTATCGGACGTGGTCTTTTACTCATTTTACCAATCCTATGCGCTCGGGCTATACTGGTTGGCATGAAATCAAAATACTGCTTTATTATTCCGCTAATACGTTTTTCCGTTGTTTCCCAATTTTCTCTCTCTTCTTCTTCTACTCCTCGAAAAATGAGATTAGCAGACGCGAACGATTCTCCAAATCTTCTACTTTATTCAATAAATAGGACACGACATCTTTAAGCCGGCAGTTTTCTTCAAAATGGTCAGGTCCAAGAACATTCTCCAATTTGACATTCTGGGCTTCTATCACAGTTTCAATTTTTTCCATTCTTGTTTCCAATATTCCCTTCCAAATTTCCTCTCTTCTCTTTGTTCAATTTGGTTTAGCCGTTCATCCATTGCTTTGATGTCGTCTCTAATGCCTAGTAGTAATTCACGTATTCCATTAGCTTCCTTTTCCACCACTATTGGTGATATGGCACATCTCTTATTCGGGTTATTCGGGGGTGTACGATGTGTTAATGGTACAGCTCTGGACCCAATTAGATCATCCTGCTTTTTTGAAGTCTTCTCCTTAGTAAACGATTCAGGTTTTGAGTTTTTCTTATTTCCTTCAGCCATTTTCCGGTCATATAAATGAAAATAAACAAAGGTGAGACGATTTTACTCACACTGTTGATGTCACTCGCACTTAGAGTAATATCACGAAAATTCAAAAGACACGCCCACCGGACCGAGGCTAACAGTTATTTCTAGTTGTGACTCACTTGTCAACCCAATTTTCCGCCTGCACAGTAGTTACTAGCCCTTTTAGTTTCTGCTTGACACTTGCAAACTTATTATTGCGCGTTTAATTACTGAAAATCATCCAAAATTTGCGGAGCCAAAATTTAAGCCGCCATTCTGGTTATGACACGTGGCGCCCTCTCAATGTGCTCTTTATTTATTTGATGTCAGGCGGTCCTAGCTTCTTAAAAAGCATCTCAACATTGGTTATGGGCCTCTAAACAAGGATGGCAGCCGGTTATTTGAGTTAGGAGGGCGAGGAACGAGTTGGAGCGAGCAGAGGTCATTCATTTCAAGTTCGAGTGAGGCGAAAATTCGAGTAAAATCATCAAATGTTAGCCAAATTAGATGATCCAGTGTGCAGAACCAAGATATACGTTTATTATGTGGAAATTGTGAGGATTTTCATCATTTTGTGTACAAATATATGTGTCTTAGTGTATCTGAGTGGATTAGTTGCGTGTCTTGTTGCAGTGACGAGGGGTTCGAAGATTGTTGCAGTTAACTAACCCATGCAGCACAAATACAGATATGAAATCTTATCTAGATAGAATGTCTATGATAAACCAATATAGACATTCTATATGGCTGCAATATCATATAGATATAGAAAATTTATATACTTTCCCAATATTAGACTATAAAAGAAATGTAGAAGATCAATGTCTATACCACATAGATACAATCTAAAAGTTGTATTTTAAAATAATTTATCTCTCGAGACAAAAAAATAGAGTTTAAAATTTTCACTTTGGAGCCAAACTCATTTTTATTAACCTTATCATAGCCATGCTGGGTCAAAAATGACCCTGAAGTATAAAAAAATTCATTAAAATTAAAAAATTAATTGAAAATTGACTTCAAGTTTTCTGATTATTCCTTTAAAACATGCAAGTTCACTTTAGTAACATTAACATTTAAATTAGTTTCACAAATTTTAACTACCAACACTTCAAAGTTGACCAGAATCAGATTTGACCCAACATGGCCTTTGCAGGGGTCCAATTTTAATGGTTTTTATAGTTAAAGTTAATAATGGTATCAAAGTTAAAAATGGTACCAAAGTTAAAAATGATACCAAAGTTAAAAATGGTACCAAAGTTAAAAATGGTATCAAAGTTAAAAATGGTACCAAAGTTAAAAATGGTATCAAAGTTAAAAATGGCACCAAAGTTAAAAATGGCACCAAAGTTGAAAATGGTACCATACATCTAAGACTAAAATTAGGTACCAAAGTTATAAAACTGGTACCATAAGCCTAGTACTAAAATAATGAGACGTCATATTGATCCAGATAACACTAAAACCCAGAACTGTTGTTACTCCAATTTTAGTACTGGCAAGTGGTACCATAATTATAGCACAAGGCTTGTAGTATCAAAGATCAAAGGCCATTCTTAATGATACCATTAAAATGTCCGCCCAATATTTCCTATTCAACTGTGTTGTTTTTAACAAAATTTGTTAAAAATATTTAAAAATACATTTGGTTTACCTTTAAAAGGTCAGTTGAACAGTCCAACAATGTGAGTCATGTTAGGTTAGTGGTTAAGCATTAGACTTTGGATTGTGTTGTTGTAGGTTCAAATCCAGGTAGGATGGAAATAATTTTCAAATTAACTAAGACGGGAAATTTGAAAATGCTTAAAAATCAAATTTAAATTAAATAAAAAATAATAATTAGCAGATATTTGATATAAAAATCTCTAACATAGAAAAAAAAAAATGAAAAGCAAATCAAAATAGTGTCAGGAGTTTTAAATACATTTTTATTTTTTTTTAAATGAAAAGTCTATCTCTCATAGGCATAGATACAATATAGATGCAATCTAGTAATCTATATCTATGCGAATTTAAAACGTGACCATTTGGTGCTGGCTAAGAGCTCGATTCTGCATCGATGCAAGCTGCATCAATATTCCATAGATATATACATATCGATTTTTTTTATTGCATCTACATAGATGCAACATAGTTGTGCTGCATGGGAGATAGCGACAACAAATAACAGAAAAGATCCCCACCAAAGGAGCGACGTCTTCCAATGAAGGCTTCAGTGGTGACTTCCACACGTAATTGTTCGTGAATTGTGGTCCCTCGCCGCACTGGAAAATCGAAAATCTGCGAAAATCTTCAAAAATCGACAAAGTCGTACAGCAAACCGCCAAACTCGTCAATATCCACGTCGTAGACCACGAAACCAGTCGAAATATGGCTCGGCACGACGAAAATGATTTAGTTGGATCCGAAATGTCCTTGACTCGTCCTTCAATTCGACAAAAATGGCGTTCGTCACTATAAAAAACGAAAAGCGGCAATAAAACGCCCAAATAACTAGATAAATCAGGAATTACCTGATTGTGTCTCCAGTTTGTTGGAGACACACACAAACCGCTCACTTCGACTCGCAATCGCACTTCACACTAGGAAGTAGGCCTCGCAAACTCGAGTTGCATCCTCGTGCTCAGAAACAGCACGCAAAAGGCCAAAAACACCAAAAAACTCGTTTGAATACATCAAAATGCAATGGCAAACCTGCCTGGACCCATAACCATGTTGAAATATAAGCAGAATCCAATGTGTTGAGCGGATAAAGAAGCAAACGTCTTGTCAGAACACTTGTCAAAGTCGCAAGTGCTAAATTTTATTTAAAAAATATCACAGGTGGTGCCAAAGACCTACGGTAGTCCATAGGTGACACCCAAATATAAAATACAATTTACAATTGATACAGTGTCTCACAGGAGACAACAAAACGTAATAAATAGAAACATAATATATTAAATAAATACAAATTAAATGAGAACATATATTAACAAGTTATTTTCTCCTGGACATCTCTCTTAATTTTAAAAATCCACTTATTGCCTAAGATTTTTCCCTTTTCCGGTTTATTAACTACTTTATAAATGTCACGTTCAGAAAAAGTTTCCAGTTCCGTCTCAATGGCCTTCTCCCACTCCTTGCGCTGTGGTGAAGCCATGGCTTCCTCAAAATTCTGTGGCTCTAAAAAGATACAATAGGCCTGCACATTCATTGCCGTGTCCAGATCCTGCTGGGGATCGGAATCAGAAGCGCTTCCCCATGATTGGGGCTCAGAACTAGAAATAGTTTGAGTCCTGGCAGTCGAAACATTGGGTTCATTCACTTTTCTAAACTCAAACTGGAAATTCTCTTTACTAAAAAGGACATTTAATTTCTTACAACATCTTTCTATGTCGGCATGACTTCGCATTGGCCCCTTCCCACTGGCATCATAAAAATACGTGTCTATATCTCCCTTAGTTACCCCTTCTGCCTAGTGACCACTTCTTTGGTCCAACCTGTCATGTTGGGAACAGAATAAGTTGTGACAACCCGTTCACGCAAAGGTTTGGGAGATTTTATTTTGGTTTTAACTGTGGCTTTTCTTCTGGTACTTATATGAGGCGCCAATGGCGAATCAGCAACAGACATGGGCTGTTTGGGTATCTTCCCTTGTGATCCTGACATTTGGGGCTGGGATACTGGTTTTACCGGAGTTGGCAACATATGATGTTGCTGCCCAACTGCCATATCATCACCCCCATCACTGTCATCACTCTCAGAATCACTCGACCCATTATCTGTTGACATCGCGTCATAAAATACATCATCTTCATCATTATTAACAGTTTTAGCTGGTCGATCAGAATTTATCATGGACCCATCATCTCCCAAATCATCAAAGTCTAACCAGTTATAATCTTCGACTATTTTAACGTGTTTAGTTTCGACAATTTTTCTTGTATTTGGATTCCAAATCCTATGCCCCCTAGTCGTCAACGCTTAGCCCAACATCACCCCTTTCCATGCTCTAGGGCCATGTTTACCCTCTCGCCTATGAGCTGGTATGTGCACAAATGCCATGGAGCCAGGTACCTTGAGGTATGTTAAAAATAGTTCACGGTTACGAAATAAAATATAAGGTATTTGGTTTCCAAGGGATGTATGGGGGAATCAATTCTTCAAATGAACCACTGTCAGTGCTAACTCAGCCCACAAGTCTTCAGGTAGCTGAGTATCATCTAGCACTGTTCTAATACCGTCATGAATGGTCCTATTAATTCTTTCAGCGACCCCATTCATCTCGGGGCTGACAGGATTGGTTCGCTGGATTTGAATACCCTCATTATTTAAATAGTTCTCAAAATTTCTAGCTACAAATTTACCTCCTCTCTCAGTTCTAATTGCTTTAATTCTTTTGCCAGTCTGGCGTTCAACCCTACGGTGAAACTGTTTAAAAACCTCGTAAGTTGCATCTTTGGTCGCCATAGGAAACACCCAAGTGTACCTTGTTGTGTCATCCACAATGCAAAAGAGGTATTTAGCGCCCTCTGCAGACACCACCCTACTCGGGCCCCACAAATCCATATGGAGAAGGGATAATGATTCATCTGTCGAGCGTTTAGCACTCTTGGGGAAACTGGCACGGGTTGATTTTGACAAACTACATGGCTCACATGTGATTGTAGTGGCGGACTGGCTCAGATCGAAGCCTACTACATCATTACTCATTTTCAGATAGTTAAGGCCCCTGGAGTAGAAGTGAGCATATCGCCTGTGTCACAATTTTACATCATTAGGCACCTTCACAATATTCAAATTTGACTCCTCAACGGTCGTCTTTTTACTATCTGCAAATAATGTATGTCCTACCACTTTATACAATCCATGTGTGTCAGCTAACCTGCCATACATGAAACAATCATTTGATTTGTCATCATAAAATTTGAGTTCTCCATTTTTGCCGACAAATTTACAACCAACTTTGTCGATTTGGCCACGGAAATCAAATTTCTTCGGAACTTTGGGGTGTAACATGCGGATTTTAATGTTATGCAATATTTATTACCACTAGGGTCCTCTACTTGTAAGCGTATATCGCCGATCCCATGTATCGACGAGAAGCCCTCTCCAAGTTCAAGAGGAGCTGGTTTAATTTCTCTAAAATTATTAAAAGCTCTAATATCACTACACACGTGTGCAGTGCATGCACAGTCATAATACCATCCGCCATTGTTTGTATTAACGGTTGTTAACGCCAAATTTCCGGAATTAAGACCATTTACATTTTTAACAAAAGAAATATTATCAATTACAGGGTTACCATAAAATACACGATCACGCACTTGACCTTTGGGCCTAGCCCCACTCACATTTGAAGTGACACTTGTACTTTCACCTCCACTATTATCAGGCCTTTGCTTTTTCGGACTTGGGCAGTTTCGCGCAATGTGCCCCACACCATTACAGTTATAACATGTGTCAGTTGATGATTTCTTTTCACCACTTTGCTGTGCACTCTGGTTGGTTGGAGCACTTGACCTCTGTCCTTTCCCGCATTGGCTCCAGTTATTTTTCCCATTTTATACTTTGGCATGATGACGAAACAACTCTGAAAAACAAAAGAAACTAGAGACAGCAAATGTTGCGATCAAAATACAATTTTCTTACGAAAATTGCCCCTCTCTGGTCCTAGGGGCAATGGAAAACGCCTGAACCATCCTCTGCTACCAGTGTAGAGTTGTGCCGCAGTGGAATGAGGCCTACACAACATAAATGTGGTCCAAATGGTCGTTGTCTGCTCGAAAATCGATTTTTCGCCTATTTTTCACTTTTCAAAATTTCGATGGAGATTCCGAAATTCCATGCCGTCGGCGGTGGGTGCCGTACCGCCGGTACATACGCTCGATTCCCGTCCAACGGCAAAATCCCTCGTTTTCAACGAAATGCGCGGTAAGCCTCGTTAGGCTTCTCGCTCGTACTGAGCACACAAATGGGACGTTTTGTGCCGCAAATTGACCTCTTATGGCCGCACACCTCCGTGCTTATATGCCATTTGGTGGTTTATGTAATTATGACAATTAAAACTCACAATTTGCAAATCCAAACAAAAACTAGCTGCTTTATTTGACAGGAGCATATGTGGCAGACATCTTTCCACCGGTACAGGTAAAAGATGAAGTCATGTGACCGGGTACAGGTAAAAACAGGTATATAAGTCACATGACCAAATAAACATTCAAGCATCATCAATTATGACTTTTTAACCTATGGTTTGACATTTTCATACAATTTCACATATTATTTTTTTGAAATAAAATTCTCTTATATAAATAAATTATGCCAAACCATTTTACACATTATTTTAGCAAAACAAGAACATTAAATGAGTACCATGCAGCAATCTAAAAACATTAAATTGATGCATGTTTACAAAATCCAATGAAACATACATTAATCACTCAGACAAATTATATAAATAGGCAATGAGTGATTAAGTCACATGGCAAGCTTAGAAATCCTCTTAAATGTGCCATGGTCACAATAAAGTAAACAATTACACTTTTGGTTTGCTTTTTCCAAAAACAAACAACCCATCCAATTAAAACATTTTAATTGTACATTTATACAAATATTTGACCACACGACTACATTTTTCCCCACCATAATGGTGATCGTGGTATTTTTTGCAGTGAGTAGGGCAAGGGGCGCTGGCGAATCGAATTCGACTGCGAATCTTGCAGGGGAGACATGTAAAGTCTTCATGGCTGCCTCTGCAGGTACTTGACCGGCTTTTGTAGGTTTTTCAGTGCCCATTGCGGTGAAAAAAAAATACCATTGTAGGTGTAGACAGAGGGAAGTCTTCGCCAATGATCCCAAATCGACTACGATTCCTTTGGCAAATGGAAGCGGGTGAAACCCCGAGGCCGCCTTAGGCAGAAGACTGGCTTTAGTAAGATTGTTGGTGGTGTTCGAGTAACTGGTGGTTGTGGCTGAAATGGACAGGAGTGCTGACTCCTTAAGTGGATGGGCAAAACTAGTGAAAGATAGGTGGGCACAATTTTTTGTTACCGTTTTTAAGTGCGCAATGACATAGAAAATAGAGTAGAACTATGGTACTTCTTTGCAGATTTTTATTGCCAAACTTGGAAAAATCAGCACACAAAAATTCCCTTTTTCAAACATATTGGTGTAGATGTGTACATAGTCCTTTCAAAACAACACTTCTTAATGTCCCAAATTCGTTTGGCCAGAAACAGAGATGAGAAAGAACTCCCCGAAAATTCAGCGATGCAAACACAATTTTTTTTGTAATAAAACATCCGAAAATTTTATTTTTACCTTCTAACTTAATCGAAATAATTTTCCTTAAATTTAGGAGATTCCCACAACCCAAACTCACTTATTGTGAGATTTTGACGTTTTTCAGTTTTTTCACTTATTAAAGGGAAACTGCATCTGCGACGAAAAAAGTTAAATACATTTATTTTACTGCTTTTCGATCAAACAAAACCGCAATATGATGATTTGTAACTGTTTCGTCCTTACGACATCTATACCTGATGGAGTTCGGACAGAATAAACTATGTTGTGAAAATAAAATACGAAGTGTTTTTCTCTTTTCCGAATAAAAAATAAGTCACTTTATAAACAGCCGACAAAAATCGGTTTAAACATTGGTTTCCTTATTAACGTACTACGATAGGATTCAACAATAAAGTTTTATTGAAAGATTCAACGTATAAACCGTATAAATTGCCATAAATCAATTCGATTTATGGAGAAAAACGGGCTGGAAATGTTTGCAGAACGTAATCCTTCCGGTCCAAATACGAGTTCGTCGTTTCAAGACCCGTTACGGGTTGGCGAACGAAAAATACTCGCAAATTCGATCATTTTTTTTTTGACCAAAATGACACAAAATACGAGTAAAAGCTCAAGACTCGTTATTTTGACAAAAAACGAGATAAAAGCTCAAGACTGTCGTTATTTTGACAAAAAACGAGATAAAAGTGTAAAACTTACGATTTTTCACGAAAAAGATCGATGTTCGGTTGTTTTCCCCCGTAGTATGTTGCCAAGCGAATTCAGGGGCAGCAACAATAAGACATTGAGTTTCTTACTCACTCTCTCTCAGGACGAGTATTTCACCACCAGTTGGCGCTGATACTCGTTTTTATCGGTTTTCGTCTATTTTTGGCCCGTAAACGCCGAATTTTCACAGTTTTGCATAACAAACATCTTGAAATCGTGATTTTGTATCAACCTTGTTGGTGTGTAAACTGGAGAATGTGGTTTTTGTGCAATTAAGTTCATTGTGCAAATATTTATTTAGTTGTGTTATTTGTTAGAACATTGCATTCTGAGATCAGAGGTTTTTGGTTTATTGTTTTCAGCCTCTGGTTTTATTGTTTGTTAAATTACCGATTGGTAAATTTATTTTGTTTTTATAATGTGTATATTACCGATTGGTAAAGTTATTTCATCCTCAGAATGCTGATTTTTATTTTATTTGACAGGTTATGTGTGTGATTTTATTGTATTCATGTATTATTTATTATGAGGTGATTCATCCACACCATCTAGATGTAAGTGTATGAATATTGTGCCTGTTTGCTTGTAAAAAGCATTTTTGATGACAGATATGGCATAACTGCACTTATGTTCTATTTTTGGCATACCTGCCATCAACTGATTGATTTGTTCTCTGGTATGAGATTAATTTTTATACTCTCTTACACTCTCTTCCTGTATATTCACCTGTGTAAATTGCTGCCAAGTTGAGTGGCTTCTTAAGAATAAATTTTCCATTGGATTTTATCATGCTTTTTTTTGAGTTTTTTGAGTTTTTGTCAAGTTTCCATAATAGCATCAAGTGTGGACAATGAGTGTGTGATGCAGGGCGAATTCAAGTCATTTTACAGCAGGAATACATGTATGAAGCAAAGCATACTGAGGCAGAGTAGCAGTGTAGCACCTTTAGGCACTAGTTTCATGTTTGTACCTTATGTGGTTTTCTGTGTGCCCAAAGCAAACCAGTTGGGCAAAAATTCTGAATTTACTGTGGGATACTAAGAAAGGTACGAGGAATTCAACTAGCCTATCGCCGGAGTGCTGTGACAATTATTTCGAGCCGACTTTTTGGAGTACGGGAATCGCGGCAACTTTTGGCCGCAGTCGGGCCACCGAGTCCCGCCGAGCGATCTCGGATTTCCCATCGAAATTCAACTTTGCAGAAAACATTGAAAAATCGCTTCCACTGTCCACTGTTCCAAAGGTCCTGGCCACCACCGAGAAGTCAACAATTGATAGCAGAGGATGGTTCAGTGGCCCAGGACAAGCACCTAAAATTGCCCAAAAGTCACTTTGGGCAATATTTGTAAGAATTCTGCAATTTTTCGATTTGAGCAGTTATTGTCTTGTTTTTTGAGTGTTTCAGGTCATCAAGATGTCCGAGAAGGACATAACCAAGTCGGCAGCTTCCGGGATAGCCAAACTGGACCGCACCAATTATGTCCAGTGGTGTATTGACGTGCAGCTACTTTTAGAGGAAAAAGGGATTTGGTCCTTTGCACTTGGCAAGCAAGAAGAGCCTGCAGCCATAGCCAGTGCACAAGAGAAGTTGAAATTTGCCAAGGACAGGGCAAAATCACGGGCTATCATCTTCCAGAGCCTAGTTCCTCGTCTGCAACCTGCCGCAATGAAGTTCGACACCACCCAAGCAGTCTGCCAGCACCTTAAGAGGTTATTTAAGCCGAGCTCGATAGCCAGAGAGGCTTCACTGGTCGAGACGTTTTACGGGATTCGCAGACTTGAAAATGAGGAGCTGGACACGTTTTTGAGTCGCCTAGAGAAGGCAGAGGATGACCTAATCGCCGCCAATGTGAAATTGAAGCCCGAGTACCAGATCAAAGCTTACATTCTGCTTTCACGTGTTGGGAAAGACTTCGAGTTACAGATTCAGTCAATCTACCAATGGCAGAAAGATAACTTCACCTATCAGAAGGTCCTGGAAGCATTATTGTTGGAAAATAATCAGAGAAAGCTGGTAGCAGTGAGCGAAGTGAGTTCGGAAGCCGTGCAAGCATTTTCTTCAAAATCCAAAGTGACTGATTCAAAGACTTCCGTCGATGGATAATATTTACAGAAGATTACATGCTTCAAATGCAACCAGCAAGGGCATTTTGCAAGAGACTGTGTGCAAAATGTGAGTGTGAGTCAAGACGCGTCTTACCTCGATTCCATGACGTGTTATACCTGTGGGAAAACAGGCCACATGTCCCGCCAGTGCCCAGATGGCTACGCACCGCAAGGTGGCAGACCATTTAGAGGTCGTGGTCGTGGACGTAGCAGCCGAAGAGGAGGCAATACATCTGGTCAGCCATCATCTAATGTGACTTCAGCATGTGTTGCGAGCAAAACTCACAACAATTAACGAGCGTGATTTTCCTTTAAAAATCACTAGATGTAGAAAATTTCAAACTTTGAGAATTTTCAAGTGAAGAATCTAGAAAATATGTTCGAGGTATTCTTTGTTTTATTGTCTGGATTGAGTCTATTTAGACGTTAAAGGGAGATTTGCAATGTGTTAAGTCTCGTGTATTCATTTCGATTAGAAATTTACGAAGTCTGTTTTAATGAAAAAGTAAATGATTGATAAATGTTATTAAAGGAAAACTTCATTCTCGACAATTATGAGAGAACTGTTTTTATGTATAATCGAAGTGTATTTAAGGGTATAAGATTGAATTTCTGTTTTATTTTTAAGAAAAGGAAAAAAGAAATAAACTTACAAATTCGTCACCAGATCGCATGCTGAGAATCGCAACCAATTCCGAATTCAATGTAACAA
>JH430520.1:0-13752 GCA_000239455.1 Strigamia maritima | reverse complement strand
GAAAAGGAAAAATAAAACTATTGTTATTTGCGCTTCTGCTTTCGTGTGTACGCATCTAATTGTTGGTCTGACGCCCCACCCTGTTATCTATCGGGAACTCTAATATTTCGCCGAGGTCTAACACGTGCTGGCTCCGGTTCACCTTGCGTCTCGTCGTTTGCCGCGCCATTGTCGATTTCGACTGGCTGGGGCTCGACCATCGGTCTGTCCGGTTCGATTTGTGGTCGAACTGTAACAGGTGGGACGTAAGGGAAGGGAGACGGTCTAAAAACTGGGAATACTTCGTCGTCCTCCACCTCGGATTCACAATCCAATAATAAAGTTTCATCTGCAGTTTCAAATTCTTCTTTTTCATCTTCCTCAAATTGCATTTCTGCATAAATTTTGGGTTTGACAATTTTCTTTAATCTGTCTACGTGAACTATTTGGGACTTATCTGGGGTGATTAATAGTCGAATTTCATAATTTACGTCGTTTAAACGTGCTGTTACTCTAAAAGGTCCCGTATTTGGTTGCGCTAATTTCCTATTATCCCCTACAGGAATTCTGATTTGGTGGAGAAAAACTAAATCGCCGACTTGGATATTCTTATCACGCGCGCCTTTTAAACTATCTTCATTTTGTTTACGTGCTTGGGCCGCTAAAGCTAATTTGACTCTTTTAAACGCTGCCTCTAACCTCTCACTTCTCTGCGATACGAAATTCAAATTCTGTGATTCTGCCGCTTTAAACATTTCATAAAATTGGAATGGGTCTCTGCCCGTAAATAAATAAATAGGGGAATGGCCAGTGATTTTGTGCACCGCCATTCTATAAGCCATTAAAGTTGAGTCGATATGCAAATCCCAATCTGCCTGAGTGTTCCTAAGCATATGTGATAAGGTGGCTGCAAGTGTTGCATTAAACCTTTCCACGAGTCCGTTACACTGTGGATGATAAGCTGTTGTCGTAACATGCTTGATCCCTAACTCTTTACACCATGCGTTAAATTGTTTGGAAATAAAGGGTTTCCCTTGATCAGTCAATAAAGTTTTCATTGGGCCATGTCTGCTTGTTAAAGATGATTCGAGAGCTTTAATTATACTCTCCGAATTCTGCACCTTTAATGCCACAGCTTCTGGCCACTTGCTAAAATAGTCGATAGCTACCACAATAAATTTATTTCCCCTAGGAGTTTCTCTAAGTGGGCCTAACACATCGCAAGCTACGCGTTCCATAGGTACGCCAACAGGTTGAAAAATCTGAATTGGGGCCCGTCCAACTGGTTTCTTGCGTGCATTGCACTGATTGCAAGATGCAACAAAATTTGTGATGTCCCTGTATGCCCCTGGCCAATAATATAAACCCATTACGGTATTGTACATCTTTTTGATGCCGTAATGTCCCCCTTTGTCGTGGGTTTGCGTCAAAATGGCTGGAATCATTGGTTCTGGCACTACTAAAGTCGTAACTACATCATCGTCTCTACATTTGACCTTGAAAATTAATTTGTCCTTGTCATAATAAAAAGTGTCCCATTTCTCGAAACAACTTTTAAAAGGAATCGGTCCCTTATCTAATACTTTAATGATTTCAGCTAACTTTGGATCGCTTTGTTGGGCTTCCCGTATACGCTTGATATTCCAATCATGGAGTTTCATAAGTTTAAAACTTAAAAGATTTATTTTTATATTTTCTAAAGGCAAAAGTTGGGAAAGAGAATCTACTTTATTCGTAGGTCCCGCTTTATAAACAATGTCAAACTCGTACTCTTATAAGGCCTGACTCCATCTGTAAAACTGCGCTTTCGTATGCGTCGTCTGCATGAGGAAAGTCAGCGGATGATGGTCTGTATGCAAAACAAACTTCCGTCCGAGCAGATAATACTTAAAGTGTTTGACTGCAAAAATACAGCCCAACGCTTCCAAATGTACTGCCGGATAGTTCTGCTCAGCTCCATTCAATCGCCGACTTGCAAATGCAATCGGATGCAAACGGTGTGACGATCTGACTTTAACCAAAGTGCTAATTACACGTTACGATGGGGTCAAGACAGTAAAACTATGAAAACACGTGGATTTTCTTGCTAAGAAAACCTCCACTTATCCCAAAGATAAGAACCAGTAAAAATACATAAACACACCTGCAAACACTGAATTGGAAAGAGTAAAGTAAATAATCAAACAAACAGGGAATTTTATCAAATCATAACATTTATTACGGATCATTGCAAATTACAATGATCCGAGGTCGACTAGATCGAAATAACAACAGAGACAATAAAATACTTTAAAACATATCGAGACTATCAATTAATCTAATTTAACCAGGAAACTTGGCAAAACATTATCGAAACTTTAACTATCAGCCAGAGGCTTGATAAACTAATAATAATACAATTTACAAATAATATTACGAATCTTCTGTTGTTTCCTGGTGCTATTTGGTTCCTAATCGGGGTAATGCACTATTGAATCCTGCGACTATC
The DNA here is from genome assembly GCA_000239455.1 of Strigamia maritima. Lineage (NCBI taxonomy): Eukaryota > Metazoa > Arthropoda > Chilopoda > Geophilomorpha > Linotaeniidae > Strigamia > Strigamia maritima. The sequence goes on along the minus strand of JH430520.1, from coordinate 11,285 downwards.
GGCGTTCATCGGTCGGATGATCGTCACAAATTAGCGATACCACGTGGTATCGACTTACACCTGTATTTCGAGCGTTGCGGTGAAAACTCACTCTTCTATTCCAATTATTACATTCGCATGAATATAATAATTATAAGCATTTAAATAAATGTACAACTATCGATAAGAAACTAAAGAAAAAGTATAAATTAGTGGGAAGAAGTCGGTTATGGAATTCAAAGGGAATTCCTTGGCCGTCATGATTGAGTCGGGCGCGCCGCATTAAACCGAATGCATTGTTCTCAACCGGTGCCGAAGCACGTGACAGTTAGCGCGCCTACTCCTGGTACAGGTAGCGGTTGCTGCTTGGTCCGAGCGGACTCGATACAATCAAGTTTTGTCCATAAGACTGGCCTACATGCAAAAGCACAAGTATATTCTCGGTACATTTACCTTCGGGTTTTTCACGCCCGGCGACTACGGACTTTACGGCACTATACCTACTTTAATTTGGTGTGACAGCCTGCCAGTTCATACTTAAAGCAAAAGGTGATAAAAATGACTGAATGATTACAGGTACAAGTTACACATAGACAATCATATAGATTCAACATTAATTCAGTACAGAGGCACAAAGTAATTAGTAGTAATTATTACATAGTAATTATTATTAATTTCTTATGTAGCATTAACCATCTATTTGAATGGTATTTATTCTCTTAAAAATTAAAAACCCTCGCTTGGCTTCTAATCAGAAGCCTTTTTCCCTTTTTTCTGGACGGTCTTTTTGAAGGAGGAGTGGCGGAGGAAGCGGCTGCCTCTTCTATTCCTCTTGGCTGTGGCGCCGATGAAGGTCTAGGTTCGTCGAGCGTCATTGGGACTTCGATTGAAGTCGCTTCTTCTTTCTCTACCTTCTGCGCCCATGTCTGCTTGTCTCCATCTGGAGGAGTGGGTGCCCGACTGACGGCTTTTCTCGTAACTGCACTGGCGACCGAGTCCGCGTCGGAATCCAAAGGCAGATTTGCCACCTACATGACTAATTCCTCAGTTGGGGAATCTTCGGCTGTCAGGACTTCTTTCTCGTACGTGACGAGATCCAGTCACATATGCAAGCTGGTCAACGTTGGCAGCTTGTCGTACCACTTCTCGTCAATGTCTTTGTCGGGCGTCGTTCCGACTTGGTCCAATAAAATTTTCCAAATCCGGCTAGATTCGGCAAATTTTCTTCCCGACTTTTTATCAATAATAATCTTCATTATTGATGTTGCAGTGACATACTGCCCCAAGGGGTATATCCCCGTCGGATGCACCAAGTGATGCGTTCTGCTAACGCGATGATAGCTGGCGCATAGTGGTTGACCTCCAGTTGGATGGTCTCTTCCGGCAAAAATCCTTGTGGCGGCTCGTATGGTATCACCACGATGACTTCAGTGGGAGGGGCGTCCTCGACTTCGAGTTTTTCCTCTTTCTTTTTCGACGTCTCTTTCGAGGTTCCGGACGGAGCCTCGTTCTCGGTGTCGGTCTGGGTGTTCCTTTCTGTCCCTTGAACTTCGAGGGGCAGCCAACTCTGAGGTGGAATCACCTTTAATCCATTTGGCGTCAGACGAGGCGTCAACATTCGAGGATCCTCATGGATCGCCTCTCCTCGCGATGAATGCATGACTTTGCAAGATGGGCATGTCGCCCAAATCTGTTTTTCTCCCCGCTTTACTCCTTTGACCAAAAGAGGTATAATGTCTGTATTCCAGGGTGCGGATCGATTTCGAATTTTGGTCCCCTTGCAGTTGGGGCACTGCAGGGCATCGAAAGCGGGTCCGCAACCAATACACCATCCGGTGGCTCCGCACAATTGATAGAGAATCTGGGTCGCGGGATCCAGGTTTAAATTTTCATGCGGAATTCCAGCATTAATTTCCCTCTCGCATTTTTCTCGTCGCTCTTTTAATGCCTGCTTCGTCTTGTTTGCCTTCTCGATCTCGGCACGGCGAGCATCTGAATAGGTGCATTGTTGTCGAGGGGCGGCTGCGACTGCAGCATAACTCAACTTCGATGAAGAATCTTCTTTTTTCGTCGTATCGAAATTTTTCTCGTGCGATGGATGATATCCCGCAAGTGGGGGAGCATTTGCTTCCTCTGGGCGGTTGACATCCCTATCCTTCGGCAACAAGTAATCTGGCACCGACGGAGTGTAGTCGTTGGCTCGGATGATGAGCCGTCTGTCCTCTTCCCTTTTGAACAAATCGCGATAAATCGTGGTTCGGAGAATGGAGGGGTCTTTCTTCACGTAGACCTTCATTAGCTCGATCTGACTCGAATTTCTTGGGCCATTCCAATCGATGGCTTCTTCTGGCATTGGCTCCTTAGGTTCTTCGACTGAACTAGCCGAGAGAGCTGACTCGATGACGGGTTCCAACTGGATCTGGTTTCGAGGTGCGACTTGTACCTGTGCTAAAGGTTGTAATCCTGCAAATGCAGAATATTGTCCAAACCCTTGCTGGTAGTATCCACTCGGCAGAGGTTGTTGCTGCTGCTGCAGCAAAGCTTGCGCCTGTTGACGCCAATGATCTACTTGTGATGACAAATCCTGAATTGGTGCCATCGAACTGCTGGCTGGCGTCGCTGTTGGAATCGTGTCTTCAGTCGAAGTTGCTGGCGTGGTTCCGGTTGAAACCTTCTTCGGCGTGCGTGGTTCTTTCGACGCGGATTTCTTCAAACGCCGTTAACGGTGTGCTCTCTCACTACTAGAGGACTCGGAGACCTGACGAATCAGTTGATTCATTTCTCCTATCTCGGTATGCGTGTTTGGAGACATGGCGGCTCTTACCTCGGTGTCTACCCATATCGTACTGAAAGGTGGAAACAATATATAAAAATTAGAATCTTAATTCAGTATTTATATACTGGTGTAGAAATATACATTTTGTAGCGTTGTACGTTTGTACGTGTTTATTTATTGTCCAATTGGACAGTTGAACCTTGTTTTATCATTAAAAATTGATAAAGTGGTTTGAATAATAATATATTTTTATATTTACATTTTCGGCATAATTATATATATATATATATATTATTCGAATAATTATAGACATAAAAAAAATTTTTATATAAAAATATCATGTCACCATTTTTTATAAAGGCTCGTGTATTTTTTAACTAAAGTGCATGTCTTTCTATCGATGGGCTTTATGGGCGCCATCTTGTGTCTTTTATAAAAACTCACGCATGGTTTCGATATAGGCCATTTTTTCATAAAAACAAGCATTTCTCTGTTAACTTCTTGCTAGAAACATATATCACCAGTCTAATTTTTACTTTGCATGTTTACTTTGTGACGATCTGACTTTTTCCTAAAGTGCTATTTACACTTTACGATGGGGTCAAGACAGTAAAACTTATGAAAACACGTGGATTTTCTTTTACTAAGAAAACCTCCCAAGGATAAGAACCAGCAAAAATATCTAAACACACTTGCAAACAACACTGAATTGGAAAGAGTAAAGTAAATAAACATGAAAACAAGGAATTTGATCAAATCATAACATTTATTCCGGATCATTGCAAATTACAATGATCCGAGGTCGATTAGCATAAAATCTATTAATAACAGAGGCAATAAAATACTTAACAAATATATCGATACTATCAATTTAATCTAATTTGACCAGGAAACTGGCGCAAAACTAATAAAAACTTTAACTAAAATATACAGAGGCTTGATAAACTAATAAAAATACAAATTACAAGATAATATTACGAATCTTCTGGTGTTTCCTGGCGCTATTTTTGGTTCCTAATCGGGGTAATGCACTATCGAATCCTGCGAATATCAGCGTTCATCGGTCGGATGATCGTCACAAATTAGCGATACCACGTGGTATCGACTTACACCTGTATTTCGAGCGTTGCGGTGAAAACCCACTCTTCTATTCCAATTATTACATTCGCATTAATATAATAATTGTAAGCATTCAAATAAATGTACAACTATCGATAAGAAACTAAAGAAAAAGTATAAATTAGTGGGAAGAAGTCGGTTATGGAATTCAAAGGGAATTCCTTGGCCGTCATGATTGAATCGGGCGCGCCGCATCAAACCGAATGCGTTGTTCTCAAACGGTGCCGAAGCACGTGACAGTTAGCGCCCACTCCTGATACAGGTAGCGGTTGCTGCTCGGTCCGAGCGGACTCGATACAATCAAGTTTTGTCCATAAGACTGGCCTACATGCAAAAAGCACAAGTATATTCTCGGTACATTTACCTTCGGGTTTTTCAGGCCCGGCAGCTACGGTCTTTAGGGCATTATACCTACTTTAATTTGGTGTTGACAGCCTGCCGGTTCGTATTTAAAGCAAAAGATGATAAAAATGACTCTGAATGGTTACAGGTACAAGTTACACATAGACAATCATATAGATTCAACATTAATTCAGTACAGAGGCCCAGAATCAGCTCTTGCAGGAGCTTATATACAATGAAACCATGGGGTTTCTTGAATTTCCCCCAATCAGGGAGCCAGAATACTGATAAGCAGATTAGCTGATTTGCACATCAGTGAGTCATAATGAGTTGATCCAATCAAATCAACTCCTTGATCAAAGTTATGTGAACCCCATAGAATATCTAAAATATTCAAAAAGCACATGGTAATATTTAGGGTTAACTTTATTTATATTTATATTTTAAAGTATTCTCATCCCTAAATAGTCTTAATTTATTTAAATAAACGTTTCACAACAACATTTATTATTGTTTGAGTACAATAATCACTTTTATGATGATTTTATCGTAACTTTTTCTTCAACAATGAACACACCTATTCATTGTATAATTCTCTCTTATATGTATCAAAATATAGAAAGAATATTTACTTAAATATTTTATCATTCAATAAACATTTTATTTTCATAAAACTTGAATTTTCCTATTTTGAAACTGGTGCGATTTTAGCAAATCGCGTCCTCTGGTGGCAACTTTATAAGTCACTACGGTATTGAACCGTCACAACTTACGGTTGTTACCGCGGTGTTTCCGTCGAAACAGTGGGAGTGAGATATCCGACTTGGATGATCAAATCTCCTTTTTCTCGTGTATTCTCTGACTAGGAAGACACGCCCTAAAAAATAAGATTGGTAAATTTATATTTGATTAAAAATAATTAGTTTTTACCTTCTCTTATTGTTATCTGACAATAATTATCCCTGATGTGACCTGGGCCAAGTTTGCTGTTTTAAATGAAACTTTTTCCACTCTAAGTCCGAGTGGTCGCGTTCTTGCTCTTGATTGATCAATTTTAGATCACGTGACTACCATATGGTATTTCTGAGTCTTTTTCATAATTTTTCATTCAAATAAATTTTGGAATATACTAATTAATACTCGTGGTGGTGGATTGATTATTCAAATCAACCTTCGTGACAAATCCGTCAATGTATTTCCTATTTGGTATACGAGTTTGTGGTCTTCTATCGGGAGGTTTAACAGGTGGAACGTACGTACCATTCCGTTTAGCCTCTCCTTTTAGATGCTTTTTATGATGTCGACCTTGGGTTTTGACATCGGGATTTGACGAATTCGTCTGCTCGACCTGTATTTCAGGTTGACTAGGGATGATAATATCCTTTTGGATATTGTTCTTTTTGGACATCCAATTTGGATTTGGATGTTCTGTATTAGTTCCTACTAATTGATTTTCTTCCCACTCTTCGATGGGGTATGAAGAATTATATGGCAATAAATCTTGCGTGTTAATTGATTTCTTAATTTTTCTATTCCCGATTTTTGTGAGTTCATATGCACCTCCTTCATGGATTTTGGTGATTTCCCATTGGCCATCACGTTTCAGCGCTAAACCCTTAGTGATATTATTATCTTTATCTGATAAAATATGTCTTTCTCTACACTAAATCACCTAATTCATATTCACATATATGATATTTATTATTATGTACTTTTTCGTGTTTCTCATAATTTTTCTGCATCTTATGATAAATATTTTGATGAGCACGCTTTAATACATCGAGTAGTTCTTTAACATACTCTTCGGGCTTATTTTTGTCAAGGGATATCCCGTGATATAATATTCGAGGATCGAAAGGTAGTGGGGCTTCTCTTCCCGTGTTAAGTAACATGGGAGTGTGTCCTAATGCTTCCGATACTTGAGTTCGAGATGCAAATGCAAATTCATTGAGATATTTTGGCCAATGAGAATGTACATCTGTGTATATGGCCAACATTGTTTTAATATCTCTGTTTACTCTTTCCATAGGATTAGAGTGTGGGGTATACGTGCTTGTATGAGCCATCGTAATGTTCCTCTTTGCACAAAATTCTTTGTACACTGTACTGACAAATTGTGATCCATTATCACTAATGATTTTAGTTGGATGACCAAATCTACAGCTTACTTCATTTATTTTCTCTACTATTTTCTTAGCACTTGCTACAGCGAGAGGAAATAATTCTATGTACATTGGTCAATTATGACTAATATCCATTTTAAATTGCCTTTTGCATTTGGTTTTGGACCACATAGATCTACGCAGATGGTTTCCCATGGATAGGTCATGTTGTGCGGAACATACGGTGCTGCACGCTTTTTACTTTGATTAGGTTTATACTGTTGACAATGTTGGAACTTCTTACATAAACTCTAATGTGTCGGCTCATTTTGGGCCAATAATAAATTTGTTTTGTCCTATGAATGGTCTTGCTGATTCCAGCATGTCCACTTAGTGGATGACCATGACAGGCAAACATTACTCTCCTAATTAGGGATCGAGGTACCACTGCTTTAAATCCATTTCCTGAATCGTTTAATTCTTCGTCAAATATTGGATTAAAGTATACCAGTAAACCGTCTTTATTAGTTGATTCCTTTGAATCCAGCATATATCCACCGATTTTCTCCATCCAATTGGGTGGTTTCTTTAATTTTTTCTTTTCATTATCTTTTGATAATAAATAATTCCGAATTCCGAGACAGAATTCATCTTTTAATTGCGCTTCTATTAATTCTTCTCTTGTTGGGGGTATTTCATTCAATAGGTCAGTTAAAGCACTATAGAGTGTCTGATCCTGCTCTATCTCTTCCTCCCCCTCTTCTAAAAATTCTTCTGAATTTTCAGAAGAAGTGTTCGAATTACTAGAAAACTTAACACAAATTTCTGCGTTATGAAGTTTTACTTCGCATTTGCATAGATGTATGTTATCTTCACCTATCTTTTCGATTGGTGAAATGGAGATTTATTCCCATCCCAATTGGGCCAGTATTACGTTACTTCTTTTTCTTCTACGTGGTCATCGGCAGGGGTATCCTCTGCTGATAACGGAGCCCTAGATAAGGCGTCTGCTACTTGATTTAATCTACCTTTTCGATAGATTATTTTAAAAGCGCCACATTGGATTTTAATGGCCCATCGCCCGAATCGACCTAATGGTTCGGGGGTGCTCATTAGCCATTTTAATGCTTGTGCATCTGATTCCAATATGAATGTGCCGTATTCTAGGTAAGGTCGGAATCGATCTATTGCCCAAACTACTGCTAGACACTCTAGTTCGGGTGTCGAATAACGAACTTCCGCTCCTCGTAAAACTCTGCTTGCAAATGCAATGGGTTTTGGTGTAGGTACATTTTTCTGCCTTTTCTCATCCCAAAAATCAACGTCTTGACATAAAACTGCACCTAAACCTTGGTGTGATGCATCTGTTAATACTACAAAAGGTTTTTTGTAGTCGGGCATCATTAACACATTTTTTGCACACAATTTTGATTTCAATTCGTCGAATGCAGATTGTTGGGGTTCTCCCCATTCGAAAGGGACTTTACCACTCATTATCTTAGTTAAAGGTAATGAGATGGTTCCGAAGTTTGGAATAAACTTTCGAAAAAAGTTTATTGCACCATGAAAACGCTGGATAGCTTTCGCATCGCTAGGTGTTGGGAATTTTTTAATCGCCGAAATTTTATCAGGATCTCCTCTTAAATCTTCTGGTGTAATAAGATGTCCTAAAAATTTGAGCGAAGTTCTTCCAAACTTCGATTTCTTTAAACTAACTGTTAAGTTAGCTTGTCTTAATTTTTCCAATACAATTCGAACATGTTCCATATGTTCCTCCCATGTACTAGAAAAAATTATTACGTCGTCTAAGTAAACTGACGCAAAAGGTGTGCAATTGGGTTCGATTATTCCTTCCATCATCGTTTGGAATGTGTTGGGTGCATTGCACAGCCCAAATGGCATTCGAGTAAATTGGTATTTATCTTTTGGAGTATAAAAAGCAGTTTTCTGCTTATCCTCCTCTGTCATTTTAATTTGGTAATATCCTTTAACCAAATCTAAAGAAGTGAAAAATTTTGCTTTCTCGCAATTATGGATCAATTGATCGATATTTGGCATTTGAATGGCATCAACTTCCGTTATGGCATTCAACCATCTATAATCTATACAGAGGCGATAGGTACCGTCTGGTTTGGCTACTATTACCGGGTGACTTATATAGGGACTCGTAGCTTTTTCTATTAATCCAAGTTCTTCTAATTCTTTAATTAGTTTCAACATGATTAATTTTTTGGCAGGATTATACATCCTGTAGGGGTTTTTAGTAATTTTGGCACCATCCTTAAATTTAATATGATGCTCACACCCATCAAAACAGCCGGGTTTATCACTAAACACACCTTTGACACTTGTTAAAACTTCTTTCAACGCTAAGCGCTGTTCGGCGGTGCAGTTGCTTCCAGTTAACAGTTTTTCGTCCCAGTTGGGCTCTTGTGACAACTCTGTGTTATACACAAATATTGTCTTTAGAGAGGCTTCTCTGAATCCTTCTGAATAGGGGACCTATGGGATTATTAACTCTGGTATCCGAGTACATAAAAAGTATCCTTCGCCCGGATGCATATTCAAATGAACCCGTCGCATAAAATTATGTCCAATAATTAAAGAGCATACTCCTTTTGGTAAAATAAAGAAATTCATAGGGGTAAGCTGGTTATGCCATTCGATACAAAGAGTTATTTGCCCCACTGGTGTGTGTTCGATACCAACCGCACAAACTTTCATATTGGGTGGAGCTTCCTGAATATAATTGGGAAGACACCCTGTTTTAGTTAACATGTGTTCACCAATAAAGCACTGAGTAGCACCAGAATCGATTAAAGCGTTGTAGGTTAATCCACCTATCGTAACTTGCATTCGAGGACTATCTTCAGCTGTAATTAGTCGTCGAATGTAATTAACTCTTTCTTGTTCAGTTCTCCAAGGTTTCTTTCTAATTTTTGAATTCAATCTTTTAGTTTTTCGAATCCTTTTTTGAAAACTGACTTCGTTGAAATTATCAGCTTCTAGCGATAATTTGTTTAAATGTTCGACCATTTGATCGATATTTTCGTTTACTCCATCCGTTTGGCTGGAGCTGTTTTCAGATACCTTTAATTCTTTAAACGTATCTAAAATTATTTCTTCAATCAAATTTTCCGATGCAGGGAGTTGGACGATTTCAGTAACCTCCTTAATCAGTTTTTTTGGATATTTTCTTCATTTAAAGGAACAATTGGGCCTACTAGAGAGTGAATACTAAGTGGGTCGAATTGCCGTGGGTCGAAAATGAAATTTTCATTTTCGATCCACTTCTTGTTTTAGTGATGCCGTGGGTCAAATGGTTGCCGTGGGTCGAATTGCTGTGGGTCGAAATATAAATTTTTTAATTTTATTTATGCCTAAGGTCGAAAATGAAACATGAACGGTCGACATGCAAATGGTTGGTTGGCCTCACTTGATTGGAAACCACATCCGATGAGGATGTACATAAATCAGGCGCCGCAGGCGTAAAGCAGATTTTCTGATACATTCCGGTAGTAGTGAGTTTTTATTTCAAGTTTTAAAATTTCACAAATAAAATATGCCTAAAGTCGAAAATTAAATTTTTGTAAATTCAAAAAAATAAGTGGGTCGAATTAGAAGTGGGTCGAATTGTAAGTGGGTCGAAATGCCGTGGGTCGAAAATGAAATTTGACCCACGGCAATTCGACTCACTTACCCCGCGCCTAGTAGAGATTTTTGCAATCGCTAGTATTTGATCCAAAGTGGGTTGCATACTCTTCTGGACTGAAGATTGTATTCTGGCTTCCATACTTTGAACAGTTTTGTCCAAAGTTTCTTGTGTAATCCATGAGGATTTTGCCTTCTTTTGGGCCGTTTCCACAAGTGTGGAATCTGTTTCTTCTGTCGAACGTTTTTGACCTCTTGGTTCTTTTCCAATCTTTTTACACCATGCCAAGTACGATTCGCACTCAGCCCGTTGGTGGCCTGGTTTTTTACAAAAGAAACAATTTCCTTTTGGACGACCTGTTTCTAAAGCAGCATGGTACAATTGTATTCTGGCTTCTAATTCTCCTTCTGAATCAGAATATTCGTACTTATCAAGTACTGTTTCTAACTCAGTTTCGTTTATTTCTAAATTTCTCACAGATTCGTGAGATTTCTTAAACTGATGATTTTTATGGAAATGAGGTTTCTGTTTAGACTCCTCTTTTTTGTCCACCATTGATGGCTTTGGATTAGGGTCCGAGTCATCATAAATACATTTTTGCTTCGTGACCCTACTTAAGATCGTGTTGAAGTTCTCATATTTTCTTAATCCTGTTGAGTTGATTATATTTTTGCCATTTTGATTAACATTTGTAAAAATGTCAAAAGCGGCTGATTGAGAGGTTACAGTGTCTTGCTGTACCCACAGATCATTGAATCTCAACACGAAAGTGTAGAAAGACTCATCATCTTTCTGCTTCATTTGTTTAAGTAAGTTTACTTTGGCTATTATGGATAGATCGAATCGATCTTTGAATTTATAGACGAAATCGTCCCATTTTTCAAAGCTATCTAAGTTCTGGGCGTACCATGTGTATGCTGATCCTGTGAGGAACAGGGCTAGCCCATTCTTTACTACTTCATCTAAAGTTACCCCTTTCATTGGAACTACAGCTTCTACTGCGTTCAGAAATCTTAAACAATCGTTTTGTTCCCCGCTAAATGTGGCTATGTCTGTTCCTTTTAAAGGACAGTTATTTCGCACAAGAGGAGAACTCTGTTCTTTTGTAAGGACTTCTGGTGCCCTTGTGATACTTTTACCCCACGCATTTCCTAATGCCTGAAGTTCTTCTAGACTTATGTGAAGTCTTCCTGTCTTTTTAGACGATTTTTTTGGATTTGTTCTTTTTAGAACGAGGTGGGGAACTATCGCTAGATGAAGAGTCGGATGTAGACTTTGTTCGACGATGTCGTCGGGATTTTGATCTAGATTCCCT
>JH430517.1:70797-83719 GCA_000239455.1 Strigamia maritima | reverse complement strand
TCGCCTCCATGAGCAAATGTAGTGACTGCTGCTAAACACAGCAATTGTGGCAAGATCGGTTCCACAAGATCTTCAGGCTTAAGGCTCATTCACAATGGACGCAAGCGCGTTCACAATGAGCCAAAATTTTGCATGCAAACTGTACGCACGTCGGTTGCGTAGTTTGCATGCAAAAGCTATACTTCAATAATTTGAAGTATTGCGAGCTTGTTCGTGAAATGTGATGTATGATGCATAGCCAATCAAAACGAATTTCTTGTGATTTCTCCCAGCCAATCACAGCCTTCGAATCACTTGTTGAGCCATTTTGCATCAGTAGGTGCGACATCATTCTACTTCCTAGTGACTGAGCATGCTCAGTGGACTTAAAATGTGATTAAGTTCAGAACTATGTTCACAATAATGTAAACAACTTTCGTACGAAAAAACAAACAAACGAGTCAATTGTTGCATGAAAGCTACGCATGCATTGTGAACCAGGCTTGAGCGCTGAGTACTGTGGGCCTGGCATGACATAGCTTACCTGTATGGTATTGGCTGGAACAATATTCTCTGAAATTGGAAGAACAGTTTGTTGATGCACCGAAAGAGCTGCAGATCGAAAAGGAACCGTTGGAAGAGTTACTCGTCCGGTTATTGCCGAAGAAAATAGTCAAAGACATGATTCACGAGAAGAAAGTGGAGGCTGAGCACTTTGAGATGGTTATGGTTTGTTTCAGCGACATATATTTAGCGGTTTTCGTGTCGATGGCCAAAAGCCTGTCGCCTTACGACTGTTCGAGACGAATGTGGAAAAAGGTGGAACTGGCAAATTTTTGCGTTTATTAATTTTTATTTTCTTCTAAAATAGATATGGTTGTTAGTGGGCTGCCCGTTCGTAATGGGTACATGCATGGATCCGGGATTGCCATGTTAGCACTTGTTTTGATGGCGAATATTGTGGATTTTGATGCTCATTACACTCCGGTTAATCGTTTATTGATTTTGCGAATCGGAATGCACTCGGGGTGTGTTGGCGGGGTGGTGGGCTTCAAATGCCCCGATATTGTTTGTTTGGAGATACGGTTAACATCGCATCTCGGATGAAATCGAGCTCAACGGATATATTTTCTTTTACTTTGAGGATATTAAGTAAATAAAAGCGTCGCTGTTTGCTTGTTTAGCATTGCAAACAACGGAAGAACGCAAGTTACGTTTGAAATAGTGGGAGGGTTTCAGTATCGTGAAGTGAAAATAGAAAAATTAATTTTTAATTAATTTTTTTTTTTAATTACTAAGCCGTATTGGCAGTTTCTAAATAGTAGTAAATGTTAAATTAATGTTATGTTATTGTTGTGTTAAAAATTAATTTATTCTAAAATGCGTTATAAAATGGATGTGAAAATGAGTAATATAGTGAGGAATAAGACGTTAAAAATGGCCGTGTTTGCTTGATTAAGCTTTGCAGCTAAATGTTTACAAGGGGTGTTTTCGAGTACACTTTTTGACATATCTAAAACGAATTTACTAATTGATTCATCCGGGCATGTTTTGTAATCTTCTACTGCGCACTTAGCGAAATCCAGAAGAACGCTAAAAAAAATTTAAAAAATAGAATCTTAATATCGACAATTAATTCATTATATTTTATTTATTTAAATATTTACAGGCAGTTTTTATCATCGAATGGAAATGATGTCCAATTTTGTACCAATCTCAGAACTTTACTCCCTTTGTCACAACTTTTGAACACGTGATACTCATCTCTAGAGCAGAATGTGAAGTTCATATTCTAAAAAAAAAAAAGGTAAAATATAAATATCGAAGAATTTATTAAAGGTCAAGTGCAGTCTAAAATTTAATTTTAGTGTGAGAAAGAGTGCTAACAGTGACATATATTTGATTTTTTTAAATATTTTATTGTTGCATATTTTATTATTTTATAAACAAAATAATGTCTATAAAATAGTTGGCTCGCCTTGTTTGTCATGCAATGCATCATGGTCGAGCAAGGATTGAATGACGTCACCAGTTCTGATTATTACTAAAATAACCATCTGCGCATGCGCATATTCATGCTCAGAGAGTTGAAATTCGACTAAACCTGAGAACTAGTGCTGGATCATTTGAATTTTAGGATTAGGAACGTCATTAGACCATGATGCTTTGCATTGTGCAGAAGGAATATTGGAATTGTTATATAATAATAAATATGCAACAATAAAATATTTTTAAAAAAATGAAATATATGTTATTGTTAACACTCTTTCACACATTAATATATTAATATATTTTTTTTTTCAAACCGTTTAATCTCTGTCCATCATTTTCACAAGTGTACTCGAGTCCATTTGAGATTCCACTGAGTAAGTGATTCAAATGCATCTTAGCTTTGCTCGTTGACGGAAGGCATTTTTCAAGTGCATTTTTATTCATCGACAAACAATGTTTATAAAATTGTTTACTGCGCGATGTTATTAATTAAATTTAAACTCGAGGAATTTTAATTCGATTAATAACAACTTGCCTACAAATGTTGATCCTAAAAACTTGTATTTTATCACGCCCTTTGAGTTTATCCTTATCCATGCTGAGTTTTGTATTTCTGGTACAAAGCTCCAACGATTTAACTTCTCGTCGCAAATCAATTTTTTCTTCTAATAAACATTGCGCATCGATTTCTGCGTCTAAAGTTTTCAGGAGAGCGTCACTGATGTGCATACAACTGATACTGGTAACTGTTAATAAAAGAGTTAAAAATTTAAATGCGACAATGTCTATCCTAATAGATTAAATTAAATTTGATTTGAATACTTACTGTAACGAGTTAATAACATGAATATCAAAAGGTTAAACCCCATCGTCGTCATCATTGGGAAAGAATGTGAAGAAAGTAGTGAAATGTAAACAGATGATGCAAAATGGTTGCGAGTATAGAAAGAAAAGAAAGTGTGCTATAATTAAATCTTATAACGTTGAATACTGGTTCAAACTAAAAATAGGGCAACGTAAGAATGTTGGATGAAACAAAAATTAAAGAGGAAATTATTAGCGGAACAAATTAACAGCTGCATGCACAAGAAGGATTGTTTTGTAAGTGTTTGTGACCATGAAGCCATGTTTTTTGACCACTCACTGTTTGTTTTATTACAACCTTGTCCTTTTTAATTTGCTATGTAAAAAAAATTTGATCTTAAGTGATTGTGAATCATGATATAGCATCGAGTGTAGTGCAGGAAAGTGAAGTGACCTAGTTTGTTATTTGTGCAAACATCTGGAGTATATGGAGCTGTCCTAAAGCCATTATCTTACTCTCTTGTTATTAATTCTTATTAGAGAATTAAAAAAAGGTCAGATATGCTTTTGGGTAGGCCAAATGTGCCACCTGATAAGCCGAGTTCTCACTTGCGATTTTTCCGCTTTATCGTGCGAATTCTGCACGGAAAACTGAATGGCGCTATTTTTAAAATTAAAAATTTTTCTAGGTTTTTCTGTGTTTTTGCTGCATGTGGGAACGTAGAAAAATTTTCAATTTTAAAAATAGTGCAATTTTGAGGCAAAATAAGTTTTGGAAAACCGCAAAACGCAATAAAATCGCACGATTTTACCGCAAGTGAGAATCCAGCAATAGGCTGGATATTGGTTTTTACTCTTTTTTTTGGGCTATTGTATAGAAAATTTTTGAAAACCTACGTAAAAAACTTAAAAAAATTGAACGGAAATTCCAAATACTTGAATGAATTGCAGCTGAACAAAGGTTTACAGGAACAACATCCTCTTTCGTGCATTAAGCAGCTAATGGTATATAGTACTGAGTTAAGATTCACTAAAACATGGCACAAATTATTTATTCTCAGTTATTATTTATTGCTTTAAACTTGTGGATTATCTCATTGGTTTGTGGTCAGCGAGGTAAACAAAATTATTAATTTATAATCATTTTGATTTGGTACACGTAGCTCATCTACAATTCGGCCATTTTCAGATAATTCAGATGGACAAGGACAAGTGAATGACGGTTGCTATGACGGTAATTTTCAATGTGATAATGGAATTTGCATACCTACTAAATTGCATTGTGATGGGACTGACGACTGCGGTGATAATACTGACGAGAAAGAATGTTGTAAGTGTAAAAGATCTTTTGTGTTTAAAGAGATATAAATACCGTATTCCCTCGGAAACAACAGCATGCCGGTAATTACGAGTCTGACCAGTTTTTGAGAAGTAGACAACTGGTCAATAAAAAATCAAATGGACAAAATGCCGGAAAATTCGAATTATCCGGCACCCTGGTCTGACTCGCCATTATCCGGCATGCCGTTCTTTCCGAGGGAATATGGTAGAAATGTAAGCTTTGCTGTAAAATAATAAAATACTATACTCTATTTATTATTTCGTGCGCGAAACTCCCATTGGTTAATGACCTATATTGTATCGAAAGTATATATTGTGGAATCTTATTTTAATCCTCTAGTCGATCCGAGTCAAAAAATCATTGTTTCATAGCCAAAAAATGTGCGCAACAATACAAAAACCCAAATGTAAATAATTTTTTAAAAATATTTTACAAGCATTTTCATTTGTTAACAATGGCACGCACATTTTTGGACTACAAAACAATGATTTTTCGACTCAGCTCAACTAGAGGATTAAAATAAGATGCCACAATATATACTTTCGATACAATATAGGTTATTAACCAATGGGAGTTTCGCGCACAAAATGAGAAATAGAGTATACATTTCTATATCTCTTTAATATAATTTGAACAATATCGGATTGTTTATTTGTTTATTCGCAGCTAGTGGCCCCTGCGTGGGCAACTATTTCCAATGCAAGAACGGGAATTGCATCCGGACCAATTTGGTTTGCGATTTGGAAAATGATTGCGGTGACAATTCTGACGAAGGAGATGCAGCTAATTGTCGTAAGTATACTTGTGGCAACTGTGATGAGCTAATCTGAAGTTACCTAGAAGTTTAATTAAATGTTGATTTTAGCTGCTAATGGATCCGTTGTAAATCGTACATGCTCAACTGCGCAATTCCAATGCAATGATCATCAGTGTGTTCCAGTTCGTTTCAAATGTGACAACAAATTGGATTGTGTGGATAATTCTGATGAAGATTCACTGTTGTGCACCGGTTTGGGTATTATTATAGTCATTTGTTTCTACTTCTAATTTCTACTTTTATTATTCTAATTTTTTAGTTCGTCGTTCTGGCCAAATGAACTTTACGGTAATATTATCATTAATTGTGTTTTCCCGTAGTATTATTATTGTTTGATGTGTTTCCAGGGTACTTTTAGCACGATTGTGGCATTTTTACTCACCAGTTTATTCGTCTGTCGTTTAATCTAAAATTTTTCTGCAAATTAGTAAATATAAATATGTTTATTATTTTGTTTTTAATTCTAAATATCTAAATAAAACACCAGTCGAGGGCTAATAACTAGATTTTTAAAGTGGAACATTATTATTATTACATAATTTATCGATAGAAAAAACATAATCGTAGAAAGAACGTGAGCTTCACTGCATGGTTTAATCGCTAAGCAGGGAAAACTACATTATAAATTAAGGGGGTCAAACATAATTTAAAATTTAAAATAATATACATTAAATTCATCATTTATTATATTATTATAAATGTATAAAATTATTTAAAATAATTGATAAAAAAAAAGTTTGTAGAGATATTTCGCGTTTTATATTGTAAAATTGTTTGTACAACTTTTGTTTATTAGCGTGTCTTTTTGTTCCCATAAATTGCAGTGAAAAGTGACTATTCTTCCAACCCGTTTACACGCATTATGGCAGCTTTCTTCTGCAGATAATCAGCCAGTAACTGTTGGTGGTACCTGCAACATATTTTTCTTCTTAATCGAATCGATCTGAATTTATGAATAGGTAATTATAATTCTTACTCTTGAGGGTTTACAGAAACCATTTCGGCCAAATCAGTATAGATAGATTGCGTGATCATTAAATACAAAAGTACTACCTATAGAAAATAATTTTGTTTATATATTGTGATTTTATAAATTTCTAATATCTTACAAGTTTATATATTTGTACTTCGCAGTACAAAGCACTACCGTCAATTGTGCTTTCGTGGTTGCAGTTTTGTATGTAATATTTTATAAATGTGCGCTCTGCATTCCGGGGTAATTTGAATTTCACCTTCTTAGCCATCCCTTTAGTAAATATTTATTTTATAACAAAATTTTTTTTTTAATTTAAAAGTCAAGTGTAATCAAAATTTTAATTTTAATACGTGGAAGACTGTTAACAATAACATGGTTTTCATTCTTTAAAATATTTTATTGTTGCATATTTATTATTTTATAGCAAAAACAATGTCTAAACTCCGTTTCCAACACATTGCAAGAAACTCCCATTAGCTAGAGCTTTTTCCCAGCAATTGTTTAATGCACTTGAAAAATTAATTCGAAAAATAACCATAAAAGGGCATAAAAAGGCATAAACGAACATAAACATAAACGAAAATAAACATTAACGAACATAAACATAAACAAACAAAAAACGACCATAAACGACCATGAAAATGACCATATATGGTAGTTTTTGTTGGTTTTTTAATACAAATTTATATAAATTTGTATTAATGTGCAAGCAAACAGGCTCTAGCCAATGGGAGTTTCTTGCAATGGGTTAGAAACAGAGTTGGCTTGCTTTGTTACGCATGCTCAGAGAGATGAAATTCAACCAAACCTGAGAACTAGTTCTATAGGTCGTTTAAATTTTAGGATTGGCTACGTTATTCGACCATGATGCATTGCATTTTTGTTAAAGATATTAGAATTGTTATAAAATAATAAATATGCAACAATAAAATATTTTGAAGAATAAAATACATGTTATTGTTAATAGTCTTTCACATATTAAAATTAACTTTTTCTTTTTTTTTTTTACCGATTGAGCATAGCGTTTGAAAGAAAAATGCGATGTCAAATGCGCGGTGGTTCATGTGCGTCAACTCCCAGTCAAGAAATAGTACGGAATCTATGAAGGAAAAATTGTAACAAAATATACTTGTTACGTAATGATGCTTGCTCTTGCTCACCATCGACTTTCTTTAGAAGGTTAAATATGTGCAAGTCGCCGTGAGACAACACCAAACTTGAATTACAAATTTTGTGTTGTAGAAATGACTCGACACATTTCAGTTCACTGCGCAAACTTCTCTTCGATAGTAACTTGGTGACTTTCGGGAAATCCTTTTCGAGTAATTTTGTTAATTTGATAAAATAATCCTGACTTTCGGTTTCGAAAAATGGAATTTTATGAATTTCAGCCAACTGAGTTGCCACAGTTCTATAGAAATGAAATTGGACACTTTTAGATTTTTTATTTTTATTATTTTAAACTTCATATACCGGTACCGTAACATTTTTTTCTCAACGCGTATCGAATTCCGGATCAACGGGAAATTGATCAAAGCTTTGCCTTTTACGTATTCATAGCAATAGCCATTTTCAAATGTTGCGTAAATGCGAGGGAAAAGATTATTTTTACTTAATACCTGCCAATAAACGGATTTATTATCGAAGAAAATGTAAATATAATAATGTAACAATATACCTTTAACACTTGGAGCTCGAAATCGGAGTCAGTTAGAGGACTATCTATGAACAGATTTCTTATTCTGAAACTGATGGAACTTGCATTGTCATTAGGACAAGAGCAGTGTTTCATGTGACATGAATAACCACCTTCCAAATTCTGTTTGTAAATTTTTTTTAATTACTTAATTACGATTAGTTATAATTAATTGTTTTTATTTGCTTACTTTGATCTGTACACATTTCTTTTCCCAGTTGGGTTTAATCGCAGATAAAACTTTGTAAACATCCCTTTTCGAATTATTTACTTTAAATGGCAAGTGTATGGAAGCCATCAAATCAAAACTGAAACAATTTTGTTTTCCAGGAATTAATATTTTGATCAAAATCTAAATTTCTGGTTAGTAAAAGTAAAAAAAAAATGTTTACCTTATGTACGAAAAAATGTGTCAATAAATCGTAAATTGAACTGTCCCATCAGCCAGCTCTTGTAATGCAGGTTGTGCTAGTTGATGCATTCTGTTTATGGGGCAGCTGTAGTATGGGATTTGAACGAAAGGGGAATTCCCTAGCATCAACACAAATAAATACTGGTAACGATAATTAGGATTAGGTAACTATGAAATAATTAAGAAGCAACATTTTACGTAAACTTATTTTATAGGGAAAGCTCATTTTTCTACCTTAATTTACGGGTTTTATAATTGTGACTTGTGGCGATCGAATTTCTTGTTATGAATGTGTCTTACTCGCATGACTACAGCACGTATTGACTTTTTCCCTGATACTGAAAGTGAAAGTGAAAGTGAATATCATTGTACTGTGTCAACAACTTTTAAAATACATATAATAAAAAGGAATAAAAGGGAATAAAACTGTCTTGTTATATGAATACTTTATTTTAGCAGCAGACGAATACTCTTATTTTAACCTCAGTTTTAACCTCAGTTTTAACCTCAGTTTTAACCTAGAATCTGAAAATCGATGTCTGCTCCTAGAGCAAGTCGCCCACTCGTGACAAAATCTACAACTAAAAAATAAGCTACTTTGTGTGTCACTTTTATTTAATTACATCGTATCAACAACAAAACTAGCATTGTTAATGAAGTCATAATGAATAATAATATACCTTAAACGTAATTAAGTATTGTAAAAGGTTTTGGATAATTTCTGACGTCATTAATACTTGAGATCTTATTCCACGTCACCCGAGAACAATAATCACCGGCCGACGTTGACAAATATGGCTGACTGAAGCGCAGGAGAGGAGTTTATCCTTTTCATAGGTAAGTTAAAAGTTGAGATAAACAATCGAGCGATTAATTTAAAAACTTCCGATTTCAACATACTGATGATGAAATTGATTCGCTAATTAAAAAGGAAGTGCAGATAGACACGGCGTCGTGAATGCGAGTGGAAACAAGCGAGTTTGACAGCGAAACTTTTTCTCCCCCATTAAATTGTTCATCTGGAAACTTGTGAAGGACAAAAGTGCGGAAAATTAGAAGCAAAACACACGATTACAATTAAAGAATACAGCGTGACGTTTCTACAACCACTTTTACAGTGTGAATTTGTTGATTTGGCGTGAAATGACATTAGTTTAAATAAATTATTAACAAATTGGAAAAATATTGGAACAAAAAAAAAAAATGGAACTTCCTGAGAAATGATTAAAAGCATCCTTCGGTTCAAGGAAATTGGGATGATATCGAAATTTAGCTCTAAAAAGAATTTTTTGAGTTTTTGAAAACGAGTTTTTGATGACCTAGATGGAAAAATTAAATCGTGCATGAATTTGCATGCATATTTATTTGTTATTACCGTATTTATTCTTATTATTATTATTATTATTATTATTATTATTATTATTATTATTATTATTATATTTTTTGTTTTCCTTGCTTTATGATTTGTTTTTATTTTGTTTATTTAGAATTTATTGATTTTCCTGTTTGAAAGTGCGAGTTGTGTGAATGAATTGATAAATTGAAACAAGTCGCCAGCATTTCCTGGTCACCAATTTTGAACAGGTCATCAACATGGAAAGAACAATAGGTAATTTTAAATCGAGTTCCACTCTAATCCTTAAGGTCTTCAACTGGCGATTTCCTGTTGAAAAGAAACTTAAATTGAAATCATCTAGGTGAATCAAAACCAACATTTGTTTGTTTGTTTTATTCTTTTCACTTGGATGTGACTTATCAATGTTTAATATTTGATGAGACAACCTGGGAAAATGTGAAAATAGAAATTATTTTTTTGTCATTCTTTTTATTATTATTACCTTTTTTTTGTTATTTTTTTTTTTTTCTGGAGTATTTTTAGCCGTTAAAACGTGACATCGTCAATTACACTCAAATGGCGCTATTTAAGAAGTAAATAATTGAAAAGCAGATAATTTTTTTTTCCTCAATTTTTTATTTTTTATGGGGATCCTCAGAATAGTGACCGTAGACTGAATGTTAACAACCTAAAGATGACCAATTAGGTCGAAAAGCTTAGTTGTTTTTATTGAATGGAAATAAATGTGCGGGTTTTGTTCGCCATAAATCTTTTTAATACCTGTGCAAGTTTGTTTAACTTGCAGTTTATTGTAGTTTTTAAAGCTTACTACTCGTCTAGTGACCACAATCCCAACGAGCCGCAGACTAGTTGTCCTGTTTATGACAGGATTTATAAAAACTTCACAGATTAGTCAATATTCCGGGAATTTGAAAGGAAGATTCATTTATTTATATTTAAAATTAAATTAAATGTTACCTAGTGACATGACTAGGTGGAATGGAATGCAGTTTTGAGGAAGGAAAGGAATTAATACAGTAATGTTTACATTTTTCACATTTTCCAATAATAAAAATATTTTATTATTTTTTTTGAATATTATACTTGGAGCAGGGTCTTTTTAGAACCATTTTATTATATTTATTTATTTATTTATTTATTTATTTATTTATTTATTTATTTAGATGTTGCTCATTTGGAGAGCGACGAAGACAGCGATGAAGATATCATAACGTGTTATGTTCAGGAGTGCACTTCTGATGATGATGGCGATAAGGTGAACGAAAAGATGGAGAAGGAGAACGAAGTGTCTTTAAACGGGAAGACGAGGGAAGATAACGCGGGACAGTTGCCGAGCATCCTACTGACAGTTAGTTCGCCGGTCCACAAGAAAATGGTTCTCGGTAAGCGTAAAAATAGCAGAAAACTGAGATAATTTACTAAATATTTTTTTTTTTAGAGGATAATCTTAACCGGCTTCACATGTTACACGAAGGAATTCAAAAAATACGCAAATTAAATTTACAACAAACACTATTACAGGTAATTAATGTTGCATTAAGGAAACAGTGCTCTCTGTTTGATGAGTTTTTAAAGCTTTGTGTTGCTACCTTAGTAACAAAAGCTTGAGATTATAGTTACCATAGTGTTGCATTCTACGATGTATTTATAATGCAACATTTTTTTCATTACGACAGCGAAGTGTGTTTTTTTTTTTTTAAGTTCATTGTTAGGTGCTGCGAGAAGAAGTGAAGTGCTTTGAATAGTTATTTTTAGTGTACAGCTTGGAGGTTTACGTTGAATGGAATGATATTTGAATTGCTGTAATGGATTTTACATATGCTTTAGCAGTTTGCACGGCCGAATGAATACTGCGCTTTTCTTTGCGATTCGAAGGTCGTCGGCACAAGTATAGTGGATGATCTGGAGTCTTTTTATAAGAAATTAAAGCTGAATGACCTGTGGCTTTTTATTTTTTATTTTTTATTGGGTTTGGTTGATATTTCTATGCGATTTTTAATGAATTTTCTATTAGAAAATGTGAGAATTATTAATTAGAATGAAAAACGAGTTTTTTTTTTTTTACTCCAGTGAAATTAATAATAAATAATCAGGTTTTAGCTAATTTAAATCTGTGCATTTAATTCTTTTTCTTTGCTGCTACGTGTAGAGGGATTTTAAGCCGAAAAACTAATTTTTCGACAAAACGAAGGATTAAATGCGTAATCGGAAACTTCTTCTTGAATTTTTAATTTCAATTAAAGGGGGACTGGAAGTAGATTGACATATATATTTAAAAATTTTTTTTTTTTTTTTTTTTTTTTTTTTTTTTTTAAATAAATTTAATTTCAGTTCTAAGTGAACGCATTAAATTAATTTAATTAATTTTAATTTAATTTTTTTTTTTTTAGACTTTCCGTAGTGTGTCTTTGAAGAGATTGAGCAGTTCGTGTCCATCACTAGTGGATGATGATGAAATCGAAAATATTTCAGTAAAAGGTAATTTTTTACATTTTTTCTTTTTTTATTGATTTTTAGTTTTTTTGGTAGGATTTATGTTAATATTGAAAATAATCAATAAAACTTTAACGAGGGTTGTTTCTCTTAGTAAAGATGAGGGATTTAAATGTTTCAGGTTGTTGGTTGGAGACTATATAAATTCTCCATTAAGTGATAAGAGAGTTGCGCAAATTTTGCGGAGTTAGAAATATTCGTTTATCAATCGGTAAACAAAAGAAAGAAAAGTGATATCTTATAATGAAGAAATTATTGAGAAAATTTTTAATTTTTCAATTTTTAAAACAAAAATTGTTTTTTTTTTTAAAAAAAAAATTTTAAATTTTTTATAAAATTAATTAAAACTTGGTTTTGTTCGTTTTTTGTGTGTTTGTTTTAGATTCAGAAATAAGAGGGGATAAGGATGAGTCGCGAGATGAAATAAAAATGAGAAGCGCATGTGCAGATGTGGACACATGCGCAATGAAAAATTCGAGTTTGGGCGCATGCACATCATCCGACGTGAAAATACACATAAATGACTTGACACCGAGAGGGTCGAACGAGCGCTTAGCAACGGGGCCCCAGTCCCTCGCAACGGCCTTAGCAACGGGGTGCTTGCGTCACCTTGGCAACGCATCTCAATCTGTTAGCAACAGGCAGTCGCTACCGCAACCCAATTTGCTCAAACTGGAGTCGGAAGAAGGAATTAGCAATAGATTAAGAAGGCGTAGTTGGTCATCCACAGAACAGGATGAGCAAAAAAAGATCAAAAAGAGTTTGGTCAAGAGTCAGAGAAGGTGAGTGCCGAATTTTACACATTTTCATTGATTTAGCGTTTTTTTCTTCTTTTGTTTTGCATTTTTTTGCGGGTTTGGGCTGCCCGAAGTGGACTTATAGGTTTTTATATTTTTTTTTGGGAGGATTTTAAATTTGTCATTTACTAATTCGATTTTGTTTGCAATGGAAATGGAAAGAATGTGGAATTTTTCACATTTTTCATCAGGTTGTAAAAATAAACTTTAGTTGTCAAATTGAGGTTAAGAATTTGTTAAAAATAATTTTTTTTTTT
>JH430517.1:37888-68668 GCA_000239455.1 Strigamia maritima | reverse complement strand
AAACACTTGAAGAGTCCATTGAGTGTTTTTTGCATTGAAATCTACATTCAATATCAAACAAATTTATCTCTGTTCAGTGGTTTATGAAACGTAGTTATACCGTATAACCTATGCATTTAGTGGTTTTTCTCAGTGATCTCGACATTTTAAGGCAGTCAAACTATTACACTGGAAAAATTGATCTCCAGAGGATGAACTCGAGGCCGCCTGCTGGTGCATTACCGACTGACATCCGAACCATAATAAATTGTTCGTGTGTTTTTTTTTTTATTTGTTGCTCACCAGATATTGGCGCACATTTCTTGGATTATTACTTCTAGTGTGAGCACTATCAATTTTTTTTTTTTGACATTAGTTTATTAGGTCTAAAAATAGTTTGTTTTTTGAATTATTCGCAATGAAAAAACTAATTTCACTTTGATTTGATTTCGGAATTTAATAAAGCTTCTTTGTTTGTTGGGTTATTTTGGTAGTATTATGGTGCGGAATGAGATTTTGCGATGAAATGATATAATGGATGTTGGAAAACGGATCTAGAAAGAAAAGGAGGTCATAAAAATAAATCTTTTTCTCAACAAGATACAAGATAAAGGTCAAATGAGTAGGAAAGGTATTTTAAAAAAATCATCATTTTTGTTGTATACTAATTGGAAAATTCATCTTAATATTTTTATTTTTGTATCTTGCTTTATGGGGAAAAAGAAATTGAAATTGTATATATGAAATTTAAATTCTGGTTTAACTTTATTTTCGTGATGGAGGGTGCAGAAACAGGGTTACGGGTGAAGAGAGAAAAAAAAGCACTTGGTAGAATGGGATTAGAAGGG
This sequence comes from Strigamia maritima, assembly GCA_000239455.1. Taxonomy (NCBI): domain Eukaryota; kingdom Metazoa; phylum Arthropoda; class Chilopoda; order Geophilomorpha; family Linotaeniidae; genus Strigamia; species Strigamia maritima. The sequence continues at coordinate 67,841 of JH430517.1, read as the reverse complement.
GCAATTGAAAAGTGCAGTGTTCTGGATGATTGAACGGGATAGTCGAAAGACCAGTTAATACACTATAGTCTCGATGAATATACCGTATATACTCGCGTATAAGTTGCCCTCCCCTTCTCCTCGCTTTGAGACTTAAAAAAATCGTACAAAGTCGCGGGTAACTTTATTAGGTAACTAACTTTTAACAAAATTGACAATTTTTAACAAAATTCACTATTTTTAAGCCAAATTCACTATTTTTAAGCCAAATTCACTATTTTTAAGCCAAATTCACTATTTTTAAGCCAAATTCACTATTTTTAAGCCAAATTCACTATTTTTAAGCCAAATTCACTATTTTTAAGCCAAATTCACTATTTTTAAGCCAAATTCACTATTTTTAAGCCAAATTCACTATTTTTAAGCCAAATTCACTATTTTTAAGCCAAATTCACTATTTTTAAGCCAAATTCACTATTTTTAAGCCAAATTCACTATTTTTAAGCCAAATTCACTATTTTTAAGCCAAGTTGACTATTTTTAAGCCAAACTTAAATGTATACAAATTTGATTATTTTCACGCACAATTTATAAAATTTTGCGACTTATACGCGAGTATATACGGTAGATTGTTTTTTACTGTTTTTTTTCGATCGAATAATCAAAATCTGAGAGATTTTGAACTTTTTTCTTAAAAATTTATTTACTTTGTTTAGAGAATATTTTAATAAATTGCTGTGCATTTTTAATGTCCTCAAGTCTCTTGATTCCATCTACAAAGTATATACAAAAGTATATAGAATTTAAACACATTTACAAGGCAATTATTGCTTCATTTTGCTAAAAACACAAACAAACTTGACAATTCCGAGCATTAACTAAATTATTTATGTCTATTAGGAAAATCTAGTGTAGGTTGCAGATAGGGTTCAATTAGTCATATAGTATATTTAGGTTTAAATTGGCTCGGATTTGTTTTCCAATTTGATATGGATCTATAATTTAATAATCTTGGGTCATTTTTCTAAAAATTTTCCAAAAATTAAGTGGCTATTTAGTTGATGTTTGAGTATTGTTTTCGGTTGAATTTGTAATTCTTCTGCTGCGGTGAATTGGAATTGAAAGTACTTCATGCAATATGTATTAGAACCAACACTTCTTGTCAGGTGACTAGAGGCGCCTTTTTACGTCCAACTCGTGTGATGTAAACAGCTGAGAGGCCGGGGAAAGGGAATGGAGTAAAATGTTCAACATTTTTTGGTAAATTTATATGCGGAAAAATTTATGCAATCTCACTTGAAAATCTCACTCTAACAAGTCACAACTTTTGTAATTTAGGATTTACTTACGTTGTTAATTGTAAAATTTTTTTTTTTTTTTTTTTTATATTACTTACAGTATTTAAAAAAATAAATAAATAAATAAATAAATAAATTGAGTTTAATGCGTCTAAAACAATGCCAGTGTTGGGGTGTGACAACCATTTAATTTCTAAAGTCACAAACAAAAACCTTACACTGTTTAATGGCATTGAAATGGAGATCATGCGTTGAATTCCAAATTTTACCGTATTATTCGGAAGAACGGCATGCCGGATAATGGCGAATCCGACCAGGGTGCCGGAAAATTCAAGTACAAAATAGTCCAAAATAGTCGCGTATACATACGTGCATTATATTTAAGCTAATCATACTGACCTAAAAATGGAACCACCAAGTAAAAAGACAAACTATTAGTATCTCAACGTGTATCAATTCAATGTGTAACGTGACTCGTTTTGGCGCTGATTCGATTTTTTCGGCACTGATTCGATTTTTCCGGCACCGATTCGATTTTTCCGTAAAAATGACCAGATATCCGGTTTTCGAAATCTGGTCAAACTCGGTTTTTCCGGCATGCCGTTCTTTCCGAGGGAATACGGTAAATGGAACAACGATTTATTTTTTTTAATTAAAAATTAAAATCGGACGATGTAAATCGTGCAGCAGTGGTTGATTGATTATGTTTATTCATCCAACTAATAAAAAAAATAAAAATTTTGTGTGTAAAACTGCATGGGAATAAGTTTTGGTTTTTTTTTTTTCTTTCTTTTTGGCGGGAATTTATGTTCGTGGCTGTCTGGCATTATCGGACAGTTTAGGAAATCACCAGTTCACTAAATCAATGTGGTCCGATTCAGTGCCCGATTAAAGGACCGAGTAACGACTAGTGGTCAGTCGTTGCGTGGAACTTTTATTAAAGTCGTAACCAATCTCGCCGCTCACCGTTTTCTTTATCTTTTTCTATATTTTATTTCATTTTAATTTATCTTTCTTAAAGGGGGTCGTGAGATAAATGCTTAATGAACCGAACATTGAAATGTTTTTACGCACTTTTACTTTTAACTTGATTTATGACTTGCAAACTCGATCAAGATTTCAATATCTCAAGTTGTCAAAAGATGAGTGTTATATTATATGTGTTCAATTTTTCCCCGGCGTTAATTCAAGGGCATTTTAAGGTTCTGGTTTTAGTACGATTAATTGAAGTAACAATCGAGCAGGCTGAAATTCAATTTGAATTATTAATTCAATTAATTTGATAAAATGACAAAAAATTCAACCTTTACATCACGGAATTTTTTTGTTACTTTTATTTAGTGATCTGACCACGTGACGTTAATATAGGTGTCTAATGTGGAAACATTTAACACGGTTGTTTACACTCTGGGTCATTATCAATGATACTTCAGATTTAATTAAACTCTCAAGAGTATATACTAGTACATGGACTTAATGGTGAATATAAGAGAGCCAGCCCTTGGACAATATCAATTCCCTTACTTGGAGGAACAATCTTGAGTAAATAACCCGAATTTTATTTTCTACTTGTCATCTATTTTTTTATTTATTTTTTTTTTTTTTAAGGAATTTAGTTTTTTTAATTTTTTTTTTTCTAAATTTGGAGTAAATTAATCATCGAAATTCTATAATAAAAAAAAAAATCTTGAGATGAAGGGGAGAACCGCGAATGAGGTACCTTCAGGAAGCTCGATATTCGTATAAAGTTTGTCACAGCTTCATGAATAGTGGGTCAAACATGGCAATTTGCAAGTGAAAAATGGATGGTGAATGGTGATGTTGAATGACATTCATTTTTCTGCAGTCAAGATACTGAAAAGATAAAATGTCAACTTCCTGTTCTTGGAGATTTAAAAGAAAATTGAATCAATCTTATATTTGATTTGATTTGCCATTCGTGTTTATCTATCTTTTATTTGCATTTCTCATGGATATTTGTGTTGATTTTTGTGTGTAAATAATTTTCTGTCAAACTTGTGTTAGAAGCTGCACTCGCAGCTCTCAAATCTGTAACAAAGAATTTATCATCAATTGGAGGTGTGCGCAGGGATTTAGCTAGCTGATGGGCAAATATTGACCGATGAGATGTTGTTTAAAGATCCAGATTCGTTTGGTGATGGGCTTTTACGGAGTCTTCTACGCGACCAATAAAAAAAATTAATTTAAAAAGCGGGTTTTCGCTTTGTTGCTTTTGTATTAATACAAATAAGAGCCATGGAGGATGTTATTGCGAGTTGCGACGTTAAAACGATGCAAATTGAAATAGATTAATTGCTAACACGGCGGATAATTGTTATGTATCGCTCAATTTTTTTTCTTCTCTCTCACTTTGGATTTAATTGAGTTTGTTTTTTTTCTCTGCCTAAGATGTAATTAAGTTTTCAAAAGTCTTTAAGAAATGATACTGGGCTAATTAATATTGATCTCTTCTTAAAGACGAAATTTTCTTTTGTGCATAGTCATCTTGTATCTTTTTTCTATTTTTTCTTTTTAGTATGAAATTAATTTCCTTTTGTTTATTTTTCTTTTTTTTTGCTTTTTAGTATGAGCCTGAGTAGTCTGGATTCAGAAACTGATGAGACTTTTTTCGATGCTCGTGATGAAGTCGGCGAAAAGACTGAAATGGTGGCCGGTAACGACAGCCGTTGGGAGAAACAAAGGAGTTTATCTGGTAGGCATAATCCAGTAATCGTATGGTTAGTTCACCTTGGTGTTCACACCACTCCGTAATATAACGCAAAATGGCTGCGCAATGAATTGTGGGTTTAAAATCACAGATGTAAACCTAAGTTCTATCACAAAATTGATTTTAAAGTAGGAAGTAACGTAACTTAAGAAATTACGGGACCAATAAGAAGACAGCTGCTTCCCCGCATGAAAAACGAGATGGAATGAGAAATTATGTGATTGGTCAGTTTACATTTAATGCAAAACCATACGTTACTTTTCTTAAGTTACGTTACATTACATTCAATGTGAATTAACCATTAGTTTTTTTCCAGTAGCGCATGATGCACTAAACTCCGTTTCTAAAACATTGCGAGAAACTCCCATTGGTTGGAGCCTGTTTGCTTGCACATTAATTCAAAAAACCACCAAAAACTACCATATATGGTCATTTTTATGATCGTTTATGGTCGTTTTTTGTTCGTTTATGTTCGTTTATGCCCTTTTATGGTTATTTTTCGAATTATTTTTTAAGTGTATTTAAAAATTGCTGGGAAAAGGCTCTAGCCAATGGGAGTTTCCTGCAATGTTTTGGAAACAGAGTTTAGTACGTACCGGATACACAAGTTAAAAGCGATCTTATTATTTCCTATTGTAAGAATCGGCTTCTCATCATTTCTTTGCATCATGCGGTACATATATATCATGGTGGGCTCGCTGTAGAACACCTATTAAATTTTTGACGTACAACTCTGGCTTGGTTTTGTCAAATGGCAAAGCATGCTTTGTAATTGAATACACGGTGGAAAGTCACACATTCATCTTGATTAACCCACTCAATATTATTATGTTTACGTGGGCTATGAATCATGTACCCTGAAAACGCCACTGTTGTTTTTGTATGAGAATTGTGAGAAATATTTGTGCCAAATTTTCTGTAAAGAATTCTAACTTGAATTTTATTTAATTAAGTTTCTTTAATTTTAAACTTTTACTACAGTGCGTTTAGTTTATTAGTCTATTTAAGTATAATTGATCCCATAACCAATTGATAACTGCACACATTACACGGCCTGATGATGGCCAGTTATGCTAAATGGCTGTGTTGTTTTAACAAATTACATTTCTGGATTTAAAAAGCAAAGACAAAGTTTTTAATCGAGTTTTCAGTGGTTTTTCTCACTTTTCGGTGCAAATGCAAATGCGAAAAAATGGCGTCTCACGAGATGCTCTTTGGGGTCGTGTGTTTTGCTGGGCTCAGAGTATTTGCTAGGCCTGTGCGATATTTTTCCAACCTGATGCGATACGATATTGCTCGAAAAGCGATATCGATGCGATATATCGCAATACTGCAGTATCGTTAGAAACAATATGGCAATATGGCGATATTCAACGATATTGGGATATATGGCGATATGGCAATATTGCGAGTGACGTTTTTGAATTTTTTTGGGCGTTTTTGGGTTGTTTTGACGTTTATTTGGGTTGTTTTTGATGTTTTTTGAGTTTTTGACATTTTTTTGTTGTTTATGACATTTATTGGTTTTTTTTATCATAATTTTCCATTGCCGATATTCCGCAATATGACGATATTGCGTAATATCGCCATATCGCAGCAGCGATATATCGGAAATACGATATATTGCCACTGTAATGGAGCAACAATATATCGCGATATTTGTTTCAAAAAATTATCGCGTTGCGATATATCGCAATATCGCACAGGCCTAGTATTTGCATAAAGGGTTTTCAAGTATAATTGAATGTATGTCACAAGTAAATAAACGCTGATATTGTCGATCTACGTTATTATCGACCGCCTACGAACCGTTGAACTAAACTTTAAAAGAAATGAATGCGCTCTACTCTTTTTTTTTTTTACTCACTGCTCATAACTGCGGGACAATATTAGAACTTGTTTTCGTCTGTCTACAGTTAAGACAGTAGGCGGGTTCGAAAATGATTTTACACTGAATGACCAGTGCAACTGATAGTGTAAATGCCAAGTTGCACGACTGACTTTTCGAGTTAAAATGTTGCATATGCATTTGCACTGGATTTACACTGGAAATTACACTGGAATTTACGGCCAATAGAACTCTTTAAACGTCAAATTTCATTGCACGTGCATTTGCACAACAAAAATGGGCCGTTTTCATTTAACACGGTTGAACGACGTTTACACGAATTAATTCGTGTAAACAACGTGCAAATTAAAATTTAAACGAGTGTAAACGTGGTTACACTCGTTTAAAGGACTTTTCGAACCCGCCTAGTAGGTGCATTCAGAAACTAAAACATTTTCATGTTTCAGTCGTTTCTCTCGTTTCGTTTCCTGAAATATGTTGTCATTTTATGCAACGTTTAGGTTTAAGCCAAGAAACGCGTGTCGCACGCGCGTTTTAGGAAAACGCTACAATTCCTGCGTTTCACGAGACACGAGTTGTGTCTTACAATTGCGCACTCGTCTGCGCAGCATCTAACTCTATAACAGTAGAGTTAGATCGGCGCCATTTGTTTTAGACGTCACATGACTGCTTCAAGTCATGTGATAGAAGCTATAACGAAGCTAAAACGTAGCTAAAACTTGCCTAAAACTTAGCTAAAACATGCCTCAGATTTTCACACTCAGAATTATACACAAAACATACACAAAACTAACCACTCGCAAAACTTGTTTTAGTTCCTGAATGCACCTAGTGAAATGACATGTCAGCACACATGTCGTGTCGAAATAATAAGAATTATGACAATACGTCCTGTTATATAAATATTTTCCTGGTTGTTTCGCGACTCATAATTTCTGTTTCCTGCCATTTATAACCGCAAACAATTAGTGCTATTTATAACAATACTCAGCTAGATCAACAAGAAATATTTTTGGCCAATTTTCAGGAGTGTGCGTCTGCGCAATGCGAAAAATATACTTAAAATGTCGAAAATGTGGGAAATGCAAATTGATTCTTCGATGTGATCTTTTGGCATTTCGGTTCCTGGTTGGAAAAACAGTAAAACGAGATTTTTATGGAGGAAATTTTCATTTTAGGAGAAATGAATTTGGTTAAGATATTCAGATCGTAATTTTGGACTCGATCAATGTCAATAAGTGGCAATAGCAGCTGCGTGCCAATAGTGAAGGCGTAAATTGTTTTCTTATTATTATTATAAAAAGAGTCTGAGGGCTCTCGGATTTTTTTCTACAATTGTGTTCCGCATGTAAAATCGTCTATTTTGTCTAGTTTCGACGGTTATTAATTAATTTTCCTTCAATTTGTTGCAGGAAGCAGCAGTCCATTGCACATGATGTTGACAGGCACTGAATGTGCGTCGTATCATTCGCTTAATGACTACGGCATTCAGGTGAGGCTGAGACAATATTTAATGGAATAAGTCGAGACGTGCAGTTGATTACAATTGGAGAGAATAGAAAGATTTTTATTCTTACACGATGAAATGCTGATTCCATTTGTGATATGCGATTGCAATTTATTCAAAAGAGGATTTCGCACTTTGAATAATGCATTAAACGGGAAATTCCAAGTTTAAATATGGATTTTCTTTTGTTTTTTTTTTTTTTTTTTTTTTTTTATTTATTTTAGATCCACCATTTACGAATAATGTTGTTCATCATAATCACATGTAAGGAAGAAAAAAAAAATATATTTTATTTTTTTGATTGAAAAATTTAAAAGTTTTGTATTGTATTGAGTAGCTTTGTTCGGAGTGAAGAAGTAGTTTTGTGACTAGGGGATCGATATTAGAAAGTTCCATTTTGGGTTGCGCAGGATGCAGAAATTATAAATGAAACTCAACTGTTGCTCTTCAATTTTTCTATCTTACTTAGTTTCTTTATTATTTTTAATGATGGACAATAACATCCACTCTAACAAATATTATTTTAATGAACAATTTGCTTTGTTTATACACAAATTAAATGTCTCTAGCAAAGCACTTTAAGCACTTAAAAATAAAAATGTAAAATAATTTAAAATTTATACCCGGATGGGGAAATGAGGATCTTAATATTTAATTAGAACAAGAGGTCGAATTTAATATCTTGTAATAAAAATTAAATTCGAAATTAAATTGTATTTTTTTTTTTGTTTACAGAACTTCTCACGAGAGCGACCAAGAACAATCTTTGAGTAAACGTAAAAAACGAGGCGGAAGTATATTTTCCAGAAAGAAGCGAGTTAGTATTTAAATTGTTTTATTTGTATTTTATTTCTATTGATTGTGTTTTTTATTTATTTATTTTATTTTATTTTTATTTAATAATTTAGGGAAAAGAAAAGGAGAAAGAGAAAGATTCGAAGAAAACAAGTCATCAATTCGTCTCGGTTTGTTACAGCAATTCGGCTGTGTGCGATGTTTGTAGTAAATCAATGTCAAACAAACCTGCATTACACTGTGAAAGTAAGCGGTATCTAATTTTACCAAGCGTGTAATTTATATCCGGTAACGGAACCACCAAATGCGAAATATTAATTTTTACGATTATCTTTCGACATTTACGTGATGTTCAAGCTAAATTTAGAATTTCTCTTTTGTTGCCCGTTTCAGCATGTTTGGTTAACGTTCACGAACATTCCTGTAAGGATCAAATCTTGGATTGCTCTCGTTTACGGATTTTTCAAAAGGTATTTTTTAATCATTTTATACAAACAAAGATTGTTTATCTATTATTTATTTTTTATTTATATTTTTGTTTTTATCTTTTTAGAGTGCCTCAAAGCATACGTTATTCAATAATTCTCCTCTCATTAATATTACTCGTCATTCTTCATACATATCGAGTCCTTTAGTTGGTAAATATTGTTTTAATCAATTTTTTTTTATCTTTTGCGCTCAAACATGAATTTTCAACTTTTGTGTTGTATATTTTTTATGTGTAAAACCTTGAATCACTTTGATTTACGTGACTAAGCCTTTTTTTAGTTGAATTTGCTAAACATGAGAGAGGTGTTTTAAGTTTTATAGTGCAAGTCATTCGTGAAATTTGGAAAAAAATGACTTTAAAAGGCGTTTTTAAAAAGGAATTTCAAATATTTACTCTCTAATCAGTTTTATTATCATTAAAATTGAAGAATGTTTGAAATGATTTAATAAAATATTTTTTTAAAAAAAATAAAAATTATATCGGGAACTGATAAATCATTTACAATGGTAGATGTATCTATCTCTATGAGATTGTTTTTATTGAATTTTTTATTATTTATTTTTTTTTTTTTTTTTTTTTTTTTTTAGTTGTTTCTGGTACTGGTCATACGGCTTCACCCTCACTATCCATGAGAGAAAGGAAAGTGAACGGATTATTAAAATCAGCTCAAATTGTATGTCAAAGGTTGAAATTTAAAAATTAAAGCGAATACTAACATTATCATTTTAATCTTTTTAGGTAAGTTCAAATTCATCAAAGATATCATCAGCAACTAGGTAAGTGAATACATTATATAAAAAAACATTTTATGAAATATTTTGACATTTAAATTGCCAGTTCGTTTTTTTTTTTTTAGTTTTGTTTTGATTTTTTTTAAAAATGTAGATTTTTTTGGACTAATTTTTTCATTTTTTTTTTTTCATTTTTTTTTTGCATAATAATTTTTGACGCAAATAATTATTCATAACAAATCCATAATGACTAAAACTATCGAAATTCGAATGTTTACGACGTTAAACGTTCAATATTTAATGGTTACTCGTGAATTTCATGTTAAATTAATGTCGTGACATGAAATCCACTTATATACGTGCATTCTTAAGGATAACTTGTTAAAGTTCGAGACAAAAGCAGACGGATGTTTATGAAAGCAGTAAAAAGCAATGGCTGGAGGAAAGCGTGGTTTCCATATCGCCAGTCGTAAATTTCATTTCACACATGCAAGTAGTTGATGTTGTTATACCTACATTTGTACTACACAAGAAAAATAATAAGTCGTCTTCTTATTTATTTTATTTTTTTATTATAATCTGATACGATACGACGCAAGTAGCAAGCAAGTCACATTGTTCTCATATCTGTGCATCTTGTTATTTAATATTTAAATAAAATTCCTACGCGATTTGACATTGCACTTTATCATAATGGAGATTAAATATAAAGAAAAAAATGCGTAATATGTATGTAATTATTAATACTTTTTAATTACATTTTTTTATTATTTATTTTTCATCAGAAATTCGGAAGTGTCGTAGTAGAAGTGTTAAAGGGCAATTAAATTAAGTTTGCTTTTGAGACGAATTATATGAATTTTTTGCTACCAACACCGCAATTACTAGATGAATGTAATTAGTACATATTTCACCTGGGGAGGTTAATTTGCAGTTAAAGTATAGTGTAGTACGATGTATTATTGTTGTTAATGTGGAAACAGCACGATATGGAAACCAATTCCGATAAATGAGCTTTATTTTCTTAAGCTACTCGAATATTGAAAATTTAAATTTTAAATTTAATACTATCATCTATCAAAATAGATCACATTTGAATAGAATTTTGCTATAAAACAACTTTAATGACTGAAAAACGTTGAAAAATTTTTTTTTTTTATATTTGAGGTTTCATTCTTAGTAGTTTGGAGTATAAAATAAGATCGGAGATTCAAAGTAATTTTCACTTTTTTTTTTTTTAAAAATTCAATTTAATCTGCATGGCAGTTTAATATTGATTGATTTTGGTAATTTATAGCTGTAAGGAAATGAGTGTGGGTGAGATTTAATGTTTCACCCAAAGTCCATGTTGGCTTTGATTTATTACAAGAAAAAGTCATTTGCTTAGTACAAAAATGTATGTTCTTAGCTCTACAGGGCGGGCATATGTACCCAGCGGGTACTCACAGTGGCGAAGGGTTGCCACCAAACTTGGGGTCAAGTAAGTTTATTATGGAAAAAGAAAAGAATTTAAGTAATTTGCATGATTGATGTCTTTATTTATAGCAGCATGAGTTCATATGGCTGCAGCTTATTGATTTGTCTTGTTACACATGCTCGTTTACTTATTCCTCATTTATTTTTAATAATATTAACGTTTTTTGTTTTTTTTTAATTATTATTTATTTCGATTTCTTTTAATTTGGAAACATTTTTTATTGACAAACTTAAGCAAAAATGTTGAAAAATGGATGAATTTTCTGCTGGTTTGACCAGTTTAACTTTATTAATGGTTTTATTTATTTTTATTTATTTTTTAGTCAGGTGAAAGGTCAATTTTTATTTATTATTATTTTTTTTAATTAAATGAGAGGATTTTGATTTCAATGGCTTCTATATTGCTTTGCTGTTGTTTTAGATTATTTTTCCTAAATGAGTTGCTTGTTTTGTTAAATTCTATTAAATTTGTATTAGATATGGCATCTGGTTGTTTTGTTGCTGTTTGTATACTTTGTGGTATGATTTAATTATTTAAATCTGAGTTCTGTCTATTTATTTTGCAGCAAAGTAATTAACGAAGAAAAGGAAGTGGACAATACGGATGAAACCAGCAGCATGGCCACAAAGTTAGATAATTACACATTCTTATTATTATTATTCTGAAGAAGCGAAATCTAATAATGTGTTTGTGTTTCAGCATCACGGAGTTGAATTCAACATCGATGGAATCATTAGATGAAGGTATTATACTCTTAAATAAAAATAAAAATAAAAATAAAAATAAAAATAAAATATTCAATTTAAAATTGACGTAATATTTTGATGTTTAGATGCAGTTTCAACTTGCACTGATGGCATGGATCTGAATGATGTGGATGATGATCCCAGTTTGGGTTTACTCATCGACGAACCTGAAGCGTGGAGCTCGACGATACACAAAAAAGTCCGTTTTTATTAATTTTTTTTACCACAACTTTTATTTGTTTTTAATTTTGATTGATTTTAATTCAACAGATTCTAAAGAAAATGAAAGACAGGGATATTAAAAGGCAGGAAAATATTTATGGTATGAAATGAATTTTTTGTTTCGTTGGAAAAAATATTTTAATCGGTTTTTCTTGTTTAGAATTAATCATAACGGAAAAACACCACTGCATGACACTTAAAATTATGCAAAAAGTAAATATACATTAGACGGTTTGCGCTTTCACGAACGAGATTTAATTACGAGACACGAGATAATTAATAAATATGAAATAAATTCATTTTTATTAATTATCTTGTGTCTCGTTATTATTAAAATTGTTTCAGATTGCGCTTGCACAAACAATTAAACACAACGAACGAACGAAACAAAATAAACAAATGAACAAGAAACATGGCTTGCTCAAAGATTGTAATGTTACAGTTGAAAATGTGTGTTTAATGACATGTTTATATCAAAAATAGTTAGTTGCAAACAAATAACTAATCTAGATGACTAAAAACCTACCGAAAATACAACGAGCCGATGAAAAACAAGATGGATGCCACGCCGCTTCAAACTGCGGAACAATGCGCATGTGCGAATTTTGATGCACACTGCGCATGTGCAGTGCATTCGTATATCAACTAATATACGAACGAATTGAAAAATAAATCTCGTATATTCGTAATACGAATGTTAAATTAAATACGAGATTTATTTTTAAAATCTCGTATTTATTTAATATTCGTAATTAAAAAAATTACGTTCGTGAAAGCGCAAACCGTCTATTGATTATAAGAGGATAGAAACAAAGATATTGTTGATTAATTGAAAATAATTGACAGGTGTTTGCTCAAGGGATGTTAAAGGAGTTACAAATTACGCCAGAAATGGTGGACAAAATATTTCCTCAATTGGATGAGTTAATTGAATTTCACATGTTATTTCTTCGAAAACTTCGGGAAAGGCAGAGACAAAATAACACGATTGCAAATATTGGGGATTTAGTCTTACAACAGGTAAGCTTTAATTATGGTTCGGATTAATTAATCGACTAATTGTTTTTTGTTTAATTACATAGTTTCAAGGTAAATACGGTGATCAGATGAAATCGGTGTACGGACATTTTTGTAGTCGTCACAAAGATGCGGTTTCATTGTACAAAGATTTTTTAAAGAGTGATCGAAAATTTCAGAGTTTTATCAAAGTAAGTGCTGGAAATTTGAATAAATTGAAGGAATAATTGCATTTAACGCTTTGATTGGCAGAAAATCAATCAGAATCCCGGATTTAAAGGTCGTAGTATTCCAGAATGCATTTTATTGGTGACTCAAAGGGTCACTAAATATCCATTGCTCATCGATGCGTTAATCAAATCATTGAAAGACTGCAATAAAGATGAACACACCAACTTAACTGAGGCTAACACGCTAGTCAAAGTAAGAATTGGTCAAACAACAAAGAAAACAATTTAATTAAATTTTATTTTGTTATTTTAGGAAATTTTGAATTCAGTTAACGCTCAAATAGCGGAAAGAGAACGTGAGCAGCGTCTTTTAGAAGTATACAACAAAATCGATGCGAAGTCTGCCACTATTTATCGCGGCAAAAAGTTCAAAAAATCAGATCTGTTATCGAGCAATCGAAAACTACGATACGAGGGGCCCATACGACTAAACCAAGCAAGAGGAAAAGTTCTTGGTAATTTCTCACAAACATTGATCATAATTTTTAATTTTAAATAATTTTTAAAATTTTTTTAATTCTAGAAGTCACAGCCATTGTGTTATCTGATGTGATATTTTTCTTGCAAGAAAATAACCAAAAGTATGCATTTGTTACTCAGGATAATAAGGTAATGTTGTTTAGTTTTCGCCATTTATGTTTTTAATTTTTTTTGTAATATTTAATTGAAGGCTGGTGTGATATCACTTCAAAAGCTACTGGTACGAGAAAAGGCCGGTTTAGATAGTACTGGGATTTATTTAATTAGTTCGAATCCAAATGATCCCGAAATGTACGAGTTGATTTGCCCATCACGAAAGGATAAAAAAGTGTGGATTCAAGTTATTCGTTCTGCAGCTGAGAATTGTCCCGAAGAAGGTTGGAAATAATGACAATTAAGATTTAAATATATAATTAAACTTAATTTAATATTAGATGAGGGTGTTCCGAGTGAAGGTGAAGAAGAGAGGAAGATGTATGAAGCGAGAACTGCTCAGGTGCGACAATTAGAAGAAGCGTTGAGGGAAAGAGACATGAAATTAGCCGGTATTTGCGAAGAAAAAATGAGAATATTTACGGAAATGGTGGTAAGTTTTATTACTTTTTAAGTTTTTGAATTAATTTTTAATATTTTACATTGTTTTCTCACAGGATGTTGCTTTTAAAGAAGAAATTATTGATACAGTAAGTGGAATGGCGATGTTGATTTTGTATTGAAATTCAAATAATCGTAAAAAAAAAAATTTAGCAATTTAAGTATACACAATTAATCGAGGAAATGCAAGAAGGACCCGAAACTAGAGAACTTTTGTTGACTGCGCTTCAAGAAGCCACTCGTCTCGCAAGCTCGTTGTATTCTGAAGGCACGAACTTAAGCCGCAGTGTAAGCAGTGTCGGGGAGCATCAAAGCGAAACTTACGTTTCGCCTATTCTACCCAAACGTGCCGAAACGTTCGGCGGTTTCGACAATCCAAATAAAGATGCTACTAATGCAGCACCTAAAAGTATTTTTATTCGAATCTAATGACGAATCGAAAATAATATTTCATTTCTAAAGCTTCAGGTTTGAAGAAGAAATTTCATTTGCTCAAAGATTCGGACGGCCGAGCCGCGAGTTTACTTAATTTGGCGAGCAAACCTGATAGTAAAGATTCGAGTCCTGTCGATACGTTAGATCCGTTTTTAAACGTGAAAACGAAGGAGGTGCGACGCGCCAGCGGCCCTCTTCCATCTAGGGAGGCAAATTCAGACAGTCCGGTAATTAATTATGAATTGAATTGAATTGAATTAATTTTAATTAATTAATCTAATTTTTTTTTTTTTTTTTTTTTTTTTGTTGTTGTTGAAAAGGATCAATCTTTACAGTCGTCACATCGCAGTATATTTTCAAGCGCTTTGCTATTAACGCCGGATTTAGCGCAGGACAAGAATTATCTATCTGTCGGGGAACTTAGACCCGTTGCGGACCGTGATACGGTTGGTGAATTAATCAACTTTGCTTCCACTCCACCATTGGTCACTTTGGGAAAGGAAAAATGGGCTGCTGCAATTCAATTATCACATTATTTAAACACTTTAATGGTTAGTAAGTCAGTCTTGCATTTGGAATTGTTTTAATTATTTTTTTTTATTATTTTAGTGTCTTTTTTCACAACATTTTACAAATGTAGAAAGGTAAATTGAAGATTTAAATAAATTTTACAAATATAATTTATTATAATATTTTTTTTTTTATTTATTCTATTTTTTTAGTTTACGTGCTCAGTTGACATTAGCTAAAGCGCAAATTGAAAAACTTGGCAAAGATTCTAGCAAACGTCTTCGACATAATCCACAATTGGAAGAGTTGAGGAACAAAACGGAACAGTTGTTTCAAGAGCGGGCGGTTTGGCAACAAGAATACGAACGCCAAAAAGAGGACATCGAAAGAGAACGAAAAGAAAATTTGCGAATACAGGTTAAACTTAAACAAACCATGTACTCGTAAGAATAAATCAAGAATAAATATTGATTACAGGAGCAAATAACTAAGGACCAAGCGGACATAACCAACCAACGGGAACAACTGTATAGATACCTGGAGGTGCTGCAACGACACGGAATAACACTCGGTCCGAACATGGGCCCCAATGTGTTTGGAACTCTGAGTGCGGATGACCGGGTACAAACCGAAACTTCGCCAGCTTGCCATCGTCGCAATGCGTCGGCGACGGAGCTGTTTCCGAAGGATAGCGGTCGCAATTCGCCGACACCGACACCGACACCGCAAGCTAAGAAATGCGGGAAAATGGATAGCTTTAAGGGACGCACGAATTCAGCCGGCAACGTGGCGATGAATATAAACAAACGGGACCACTTCCCTATGAATCTGTGCAGTGCCACCAATCAACAGAAAGCTGCGGTTCAAACAGTTCGACAACAACTTCCATTCAAATTGGCCAATTTAGCCGAATCGTCGAGCAGCAGTAAAATATCATCGCCTGGTACTAGCAACAGCGGCACTCCGCAGCAAAAAACCAACGCTGCGTCTCCTCCCACCGCCGATCCGAGTTTTTTGAGTCGGTCTTTGTCGGAAAAGAGACCAGACACAAAGCAAAATCGAGTTAAAGACCCCGAGTCCAACCAGGAGATCTTTTTCTTCTAGTTGGAAGTTATCTTGGCACTCAGTAGCATTGTATTTGGCATTTGGGTTTATTTCCAATATTTTCGAATACGGTGAATGTATACAGATTTTCTCTTTTATTTCCAAGAACGCGGAAATTAATAATTCACATATACAATTTTAATGAAATTTGAATTAATTTTTTTTTTTTTTTTTTACATAGATTTCAAATTCCCAAGTGCCAATATAAACACAAATATTTCCCGGTTTTCATTTATAAAGTGTAAAAAATAAGATTATCATGGCTTCCTCTTCTGCCTTTACTTCAACGTTGCTCATTATGAACGTATATTGTTTTGTATATCGATTGCCTTTCCCAGTTTCCTCTGTGATAGAAAACTGCCCCATGATTCCCTGATTTGAAAGAAATTTGTTCAAGTATATTATAGCAATATTTGAAGGGAAAAATTAATTTAAGTGCGTGTTTTTGTTTGTGTAATGTAATTATTGTTGAATAGTTGATTTTTTTTTCTGCTACATTCCATTAGGAATTGATTTTTTTTTTTTTATATTATGTATTTATTATTCATATTTAATTCAATTTTTTTATTATTATAATTACCGATTTTTTTTAAAAAGGAAAATTTTATGGTGAGAAAAAATTGAACTGTTTGATCTCCAAAGATTTTTTGTTGTAATAATGGTACATAAAACCCCATGTACGAGGTATACTTTTTTTTCTTTTTTTTTAACCTTCTGTTTCTTATTCTCGTGTGAATATCTGTACAGTACTGATACTGTAAAATTGAACATTTTTAAACAATAGGAAGAAATGTACTTTAGATTTAGTTTAGAATAGTTGATACTTGATAGTACCAAAAAAACAATTGTAAAAGTGGTGAATGAATAGGTATATTATTTAAAGCAAATTATGTAACCTATGTTATGTAAGAAATAATTAAAAGAAAAAAAAAATAGTTCCAATACATGAAAAAATTTGAATATGTTAATTATAATTAGCAATTTTCAAAAGATTTTTTTTATTATAAAAAAATGACGAATGACAATCAATCATCGGCTAGGTCGAACTGGTCAAAATACCTAGTGACCAAACAAATCAACAAATTTAGGGGCGGCAAACGCGCATCATCATTATCAATAGCGGCTCTCAAATTGGCGCAATAACGAACTAAAGTTCTCAAAGACGAACACGCATCCGGGGTGAGCGGCTTCTCCAAACACGCCAACAATGCAAAGAACCATCTGCCCTGCGCTTCCGTGAATCCCGTTGTCTCGAACCACGCCAAATGGTAGTCCAAGACCTGTTCGATTAACGGTTGCGACATGTGACAAACGATGCTGACCAACGGTAAAAGTCCATCCTCATTGATAGTTTCTTTCTCGGCCGTCGTTGTGACATTTCCAAAGCATAATCTACACCATCCGACATCGTCGTCCATATTTGGTAAATCGATAGTTGTGTTTTTCTTGATGTTTTTTTCCGTGACGTTAAATTGAATCGAAGTTTGGAAAAATCGGCAGCTTGTTGTCTCTGCCATTTGATGGATGGCGCATAACCCTTGGGTGCCGGTTGACAGCCTTTGTCGCTGGAGAACATGGTGTTGTGTTTGCACTGCTTTAGTTTGGTCGTATCGATTTTCGCGACCACAACGTCGGGGCACTGCTGCGCTTCCAAGCGAACTCGGCGTAAATATTCGTTGCCGCTTGATGGCGGGATGTTGAGATCAAACTCTTCGTCCGATCCGGAAAATTCAACGTGTAAAGCCGGGATCATCAATTCCGGTTCAGAATCCATATTATTATTCTTAATGTAAACTTTGATTTTTGATTGTAAATCTTTTCCAAATTAATAGAAAATAAAAACATTTAGCTACGCGGCCATTTTATCAACCGGTTATGATCTTGTTTAGTTTATATATGGAATGTAATCATTACATTTACGTTTTATGTTACGTTACCCTCTAGTGGCCGTGGTTTGTAAATAGTTTAAAGAAAAATAAAAATAAAAACACTAACAAAAATGATGATTGAGAATTAAAAAGATTTATTTTCATATTTTTTCGTATAATTTTCTAGAGTTGTTTTTATACCTCGATTAATGACGTCACTTCCGCCTAATTTTGCAAAATGGCGACTTGCAACTTAACGTGCGTGTTTATAATTACGTTTTAAATTTGTACCAGGTGTGGAATACTTTGTTTAGACTTTTTCGACCGAATGTTCTATTTTTCGATTTGATATGAATTTGGAGACCACGTTGCCGATCGTCCTTGACACTCTTTCCAGAGCCACAAGTCAGAATCCTGAGATTCTTAAGCCTGCTGAAGAACAGCTGAAAAGATGGGAAATAGAAAGAGGATTCTATTCCGTCTTACTGGTATGCATTTCTCTCTCATTTCTAAAAAATTGTCACGAACGAAACAATTTATGTTTTACACGATTTAATATCGATTATATTCGATTAAATTTTTAATTTTTAAATTTTTATTTTTAGGCCGTGTTTTCTAACCACAACATTGACGTAAATGTACGATGGCAAGCTGTGATATATTTTAAAAATGGTGTGGATCGGTATTGGCGACGAACTGCGCCGAAGTAATAAAAAATTTTGTTTATTTTTATTTACTTTTTTTTTTTTAATTTTTATTTTTTTTTTTTATTTTTTGATTTTATTATTATTGTTATTTTTTTTATAGTGCAATATCGGAGGATGAAAAATGTAACTTGAGGAAACTTCTTTTACAAAATTTTAACGAGCCAGTGAACCAAATCGCAACGCAGCTTGCCGTTTTGATCTCGAAAATTGCTAGATACGATTGTCCTCGAGAATGGCCCGAATTAGTTCCTGCTTTATTGACCGTCGTGAAATCCGAACAGGAACTGTCTCAACATCGTTCCTTGTTGACACTTCATTACGTCATTAAATCCCTGTCTTCCAAACGACTCGCAGGAGATCGTCGCATTTTTCAAGAATTGACTGGAAGTATTTTAAATTTTATATTAAATCTTTATAACACGTACACAGACAGTTTCCTCGGCGGAGCTGATTCGATTGGGAGTTTGGAAAAGGGTCTTCTCGCTTTGAAAATCGCTTGTAAATTGGTCGTTCACGGCATCAAAGAGCCGCATAAAGTTGAAGAATCGGCGGCTTTTATTAATTCTGTTTTTGTTCGGCTTAAAACGATTCTAGACTGCCGTAAGTTTGTTTTTTTTTATTGAAAAATAATTTTGTTTCATTAATTATTTTTATTTTTAAGGTTTGTTATTCACAGCAAATGATTTACTCAGGGAACGATGTGAGAAATATATAATTTTATTAACCAAAGTGGTAATTTTAATGGACTTTAATGCATTTTTCATTTAATTAATAATTTATTTGTTTATTAAGCTGATGGACGTGTTGGAAAATCATCCATTTTCTTACGTGCCATTTATTAAATCATCGCTCGAGTTGTGCGTTAATTGTCTTTTCACAAACGAAGGGAAAGTTAAACTATTTGAACGGTTCACGATTCATTGTTTGAATTTAATCAAAGGCATTATAACTTGTGCTGAGTATCGTCCAGCAAAAGACATTTCCCGTGCGTTAACTTTAATTTTTCTTACTTTAATTTTTATATTAATTTTTTTATTTTTTTTTATTTATTATTATTATAGAAACAAAAGAACCGGCAACTCTAGAAGCTTATCGAATAATTTGCGAGTTTTTTACACCTCCAGTTTTAACGGAAATATCGCGACAACTTATATCTCAATATTTTCTTCTTACTGAAGACGATTTATGTGCCTGGGAAAACGATCCGGAAGGATTTGGTAAGTTATTTTTTTGGTAGTTGACATAGTTGTAATATAATTTTTTTTTTAAAGCTGCGGATGAAGGTGGAGAAGCGTGGAAATTCAATTTACGGGTGCGTGGAATAATATTTTCGAGGGAAACTTGAAATATTGATGTGTGTTTTTGTGTTTTAGCCTTGTACAGAAGTTGTGTTTTTATCGATTTTCCACGAGTTTCGAGCTACGCTGATTCCGATGTTGGTGGAACTGCTTCGCAGCAATGCTGCGCCCTGTGATCCTAATAACATTAATATGATTTTTCAAAAAGATGCAAGTAAGTGATAACGATGCATTAATTTGAGATTATTTGCGATTCTCATCATTTTTTTTTTTTTTTAGTATACAATGCAGTTGGATTGGCGGCTTTTGATTTATTCGATGAAATCGATTTTGACGAATGGTTTAGTAAAATTTTACAGAGGGAACTGCAAATCAAAGATGCACGGTAAAAGAACTATTTGAATAAATTGACTTTTTAATTAAAATTATTTTTTTTAAAAAAAAAAAAATGATTTATAGGTATAAGATAATTCGAAGGCGAGTTATTTGGCTGATAAGTCAATGGGTCGGTGTAAAGCTAGCATCTGATTTAAGGCCGTTGTTGTACGATTCAATTTTAGCGTTGTTATCGAATGAAGAAGACCTCGTTGTCCGACTCGCTTCTGCTCGTACACTTAAAATTGATATCCTTTTATTACGTTAAAAATTATGATTTTACTGTCGGTTTTGTTTGTTTTTTTTTATTATTATTATTTTTCCTAATTCTTGATTACCGATCGACGATTTTGAATTCAATACCAATCAGTTTTTGCCGGTAAGGCGTTTTTTTTGTTTTTTTAGGATTTGAATAACCTCATTACGATAATTTACTTTTTTCAGTATTTGCAATTGAATTTTTCTCTACTCTTCCAACTTCTGCAACAAGTAACTGAAGGAGAAACCAAGGTTTTGTATAATAATTATTAATTTATATAATTTAAAAATAAAAAAATTTATTTTTATTTCAGATGCATGTATTGCATGTTCTTTCTTTTGTAATTGAACGAGTTGGAAGTGCTATTCAACCGTATACCGATGGATTGATTCAATACTTGCCATTGTTGTGGAATGAATCCGCTGATCACAACATGCTGAGGTGCGCAATTCTCTCGACTTTAGTCCAACTCGTCCAGGTAAATGGATTAAAATAATCAAAAAATAAGTTTAAATTTGATATTTATTTATTTTACTTTTTTAAAATTAATTCTAGGGTTTAGGCCCGGAAAGTGAGAAACTATACCCCTTCTTAATTCCCGTTATTCAACTTAGTACGGACTTGCAACAATCTGTTAGTGTGTATTTGATGGAAGATGGTTTGGAATTATGGTTGGCATCGTTACAAAATTCGAGTCGAATGCAAAATTGTTTATTGAGTTTATGCCCGAATTTAATAGCACTATTAGGTAAGCAAATTTATTACGGTATTTAATTAAAAATACAAATTTGATTAATTTTTTTTTTTTAAATTTTAGATACAACATCGGAACATCTAAAGACATGTTTCCAAATTCTGCAGGCATATGTTTTGCTGTGTCCTGAAGAGTTTATTCAACAGTTTGCGAGCATCGTTCATTCGTGTTGTAGTTTAGTTAGCGAAACAAGATCTGAGGGATTAGTGACAATTATGAAGGTGCGATGTTTCTTTAATGAGTTTTTATTGAATATTTATGTAAATGTTTATTTTTAGTTAGTGGAAGTTGTGTTACAAACGATTCCCAGCCAAGGTGCTCAATTGTTCCAGCCACTATTTGCACACGTATTTAAAACTGTTATAAAAGGAGAGGTTTGTGTTGATTGACGATGCTAGAAATTTGAGTTTCAACTAATTGGATTGTATTTGTTAGGAATATCCCATGGTTATGTCGATGTATTTGACAATCATTGCGAGGGTTTTAATTGCCGACCAAAATATTTTTAGGCTTGTTTTGGAATTGGTTTCTAACGAGTCGGGAAAAATGGTAAAATCGATCAATTGATTGAATATAAAACTTGTAATTATTATTATTTTTTATTTTTTGCAGCCAGAAGAATCATTAGGAAAACTGTTAGACGTTACGTTTAATAAATTGCCAATTGTAACACAACCCGAAAGAAGAAAACTGTTGGGTTTGGCGATAACCTCTTTTTTATCGTGGCCGACAAAGTAAGATTAGTGAAAACTTTGAAATTAATATATTTTTTTCAAATAATTTTTTTTTAAATGTTTTTTTTATTGCAGTATTGTCACAGATCGCATTTGTTGTTTATTACTGGCAGTTGTAGAAGTTTTGAATGACATAACGCGCACTGACGATGCGGGAATTAACATCGAGTAAGTTATCGGATTTTAGCGATGCGAGCATCGCTGAATATCTATCTATTCATATATTATTTTTGTAATTTTTAATGTTCAGTTCATTGATGATTTTTGAAAGTGAGGATATTCCAATATCAGATTATTTATCTGAAGATGTCCCGGAAACAGAGCATCAACGGCGAAAGAAATTGGTAACAAGAAACTTAATGCAGGTTTTCAAGGGGTTCCAATATACTTTAATTACATCAAACAATTTTAATTCTAACATTTCACATTATTTTATTGGATTAAAATAAATCAAAAATGTCGTATTTTTCGAATTACCGATGTATAATGTATATGACGTAGTAATTCGAGAAATATGGTAAATATACTCATCCTGAATACGATAACTTTACAGACTGATTAATTTAATTTAACTTTTATTTGGAAAATTAAATAAATTATCGGATATTTTGCGTCTGTAATGTTTGATTTTCATTACTCTTGAAGACCCACGCGCATTTTTCAGTTTTATTTTAAGTTCATTTCTCGTTAAATTATCATTTATGGTTTGAATTTACGTTTTGTTTAATTTTGCTATTTTTTTTTTTTAGATTGCGCTGAAAGATCCTGTGCACACTATTGTATTGAAAGATTTTTTACATCGTCATTTACTACAACTACAACAAAGGATTGGTGCGGCTGCCTTCAAGCAACTGATGCAAGAAGTGGATTTCGAAACGATGCAACAATTGGATGAATACATGAAAACGTGTTAAGTTGTTAAAACAAAAATATATATCGATTACCAGTATATTTTTTTGTTTTATTTTAAATATTTTTTTTTTTTTTTTCTTAATCATTTAACGTAATTGGAAAATTACTCAATTTTTAATTATCAAGAACCGGTATAATTCTTAAGATGTGTATTTATCTCGGGAAATAATGAATTGCCCCCCTCTACCCTCCTTTATCAAAAAAAGAAAAGAAAAAAAATAACCAAAGGAATTTGTTTCATTATAAGGCAAATGATGAATGCAATAAATTGAACCTGTATATTAGTGGCCACATATGACTATACAAAAAAAAAGTTAAATAAATTGTGATATATCTGATTTGTGCATGAATTACTGCAGCGCTGCCTCCAAGTGGTCAATTTCATGCGCGCAATCATCCACAATCCGTTGTACGATTTCCGGTTCAGACACAATGGCCGCATCAATCATTACCCCGATTTGCGCCGAGCCGCAAGAAGTGGATATCGAAAAACTAACCCCTGAAATATATTTTAAAAAAACATTTAATTATAAAATTTATTGATAAATCATTAAAATTTACCGGTTTTCGGTGATGAATGACTAATAACTCCATTAGCAAAGAGAAATTGATCGCCGTTCATTGCGGTAGCTGTTTTCGGAGCTCCGGGAGTATTCGATACAACGCAAGATATGTGGCACCGACTGGTCAGCACGTAATAAAGGAATAACGGAAAGGAATTGAAACAATACTTGGCGAGGTAGTATACACTCATAACCGATGCATCATTTTTTAATTCGTTCATTCTTTGTTGTGTAGCCATCAACCTCGTGATCGCTGTGTCTTCGCGCAACGGAAACGAGTAAATGACGTAGGAACATTTATTGCACACGACGAACGGCTCCGATAAATTGTGCAGCGATATGGGCACCACGCTGTGGAATTCGGCTTTCGATAAGTCTTCTTTTTGTCTTAGGCAATGCGCTCTCAATCCGGCCGTAACGCACGACACGAGCACGTCGTTGACGGTGGTTCCGGTCAAATTTTTAACGCGTTTGATGCGATCCAAAGCAAATGTTCTCGAAAATGCGATTAGTTTAGCACCGCTTAAAACTGGCCCGGTCAAGCAGTTGGAATCGTTTATTCCCAAAAAGTATTTCGAGATTGACAACGGTCCGTAGAAAATACTTTTTGCTAGATATAACATGCGCATAATTTTTGGGATTTTTTTACTCGTTAATATCTGATCGTAGCGCTCTTCCTTATCGACGAGGTAATTGAGCAAGACCCTTACGATGGACACTCCGTCGAGGACGACGTGGCTAAAACACAAGAATAGCACGTAGTTTGGACCCGGGGTTTGGCCCGGTATTTCACCCGGGAAATCATCGGCGAGTTGGATGACGTGGACGATCCAAGGCGGTTTTTCGCTGTATTTTATTCGCTGGCTGTAGAGTTGTCCATAAATTTGGTGCAGTTCGATTTCGGTTTTTGGTGGGTCTCCTTCGTACGGCTGTACGTGGTCTTCAATGCGCAGATCGTCTACCGGTAGCCAGTAGCAGTATCCGAAACATTTTCGGATTGTGTATTTAAATCTGGCCATGACTAACTCGTTGTTTTCATTGACTTCTTTGAGAAATTGTGAGAATTTATCTCGGATTACTTGTAGGTTGTGGTGTCCGTGGATGGTTATAGGCATTCCCGTTACGATTTGATGGTCATCGAAACGTCTTAAGTGAATGGCGTCGAGTCCGTCTATGAATGTTATTTTTCTGCCGTGGGTAATGGTCAAGTATAATCCCAAAATGGATCTCAGTATTCGAAATATCAAAACTAAGATGGTGGTTATGATGATTGGGATGATAAAAGTGACGAAGCAAACAATGGCGAGGAAAAACTCCATTAGTTGGCCTGAAATGAATTTTTTTTTAAAAGTTAAATTGTGGACTAAGGGGGAAAAATTACAATTACATACCGAACTCACTGAAGAAATTTATTTTATGAGATTCATACAGTGTTTTAACTAACGAACTAATGCATTTGTCCCTGATGCTATTTGATAAGATAGAAAATAGCAGATGTGAATTTCTTTGTTTTGAATTAATTATGAGTATAAAAGCAATGAGCTAGATTGCAAAACAACTGTTGGTTTAACAAAGCAGAATATGTGGAGTAATTTAATTCAATACTAAGGATTTTGCGCAAACAAATATTTTATGATTTATTTATTTATTTATTTATTTTTATAATTTTTATTCTTTAGGGCCAAATAGGATTTTTTTTTTCTGGAAAAAGTGGCTTTTTCTAATGAAATGAAATTACAACTAAACTCTATCCAACAATTCGTGCACGAAACTGAAAAGGGAACTTTTTTGTATTGTATGCTGAGTCGAAAAATCATTGTTTCGTAGCCGAAAAATGTGCGCAACAATACAAAACCCCCAAATGTAAATAATTTTTTAAAATATTTTACGAGCGTTTTTGTTTGTTAACAATGGCACGCACATTTTTGGACTACGAAGCAATAATTTTTCGACTCGGCTCAATTAGAGGATTAAAATAAGGTACCACAATATGTACTTTCAGTACATGCTTACTCCAATGGGAATTTCATGCATGAATTGTTAAATAGAAGAAATTCTAAAGATAGGGTGGTCTTGTAATTAAAATGTTATTCTAGCTTACCGTTAGATGGCGTCATAAGCTTTAATAACAAAATTGGCTAACTTAGAATAAGTCAGACGAGTTATTTCAAATGTTTGTTTGGTTTAGTTTGTAATTGACGTTAATGACAATTGTTGTTTTTTTTTTTTGGTAGGGGGGGGGGGGTAGTTCAATTGTTTATTAATTTAAAATTCGTAACTACAGTACCACTTTTCATTATTTTGTTTTATTCTAACAGACTGATGCGAGTGTGGTCTTTTAAGCAATTTGATTGGTTTGTGTTGTTCACATAATCACATGACTAGAGATGTCAACAAAAGAGGCAGAACAGCATTGCAATTATTGCGATAGAAAAAGTTTTAAAGGCGATGGAGGGGGAACTTGAAGGGGGTTTGTTATATAATTTGACTAGAAAAAAGCAGTTTTGCTGATTTCTTGTTACGAACCAACAACAAGTAATTATTTAAAAAAAAAAAATAAGTAAATAAAAACAGTAATTAGATGGTGACTAGAATAACCATGAAATTTTTTATTTTGGTTAATTATGGATTAGGAATAAAATTAAAGAATTCAAAAATAACAAAATAAAATTTAAATTTTTATGATGATTAAAATATTTTATCTCATAAAATAAAACTCTAGCATCAAAACTGGGACAGAAAAGCAAAATTCTCATATTTTCTCAAAAAAAAACAACAAAAAAACAAACAATTCCTAGAAGAGAGAAAGAAGAAAAAAAACTGGAATTTTTTAAAGTGTCTAAAAATTCCTGTAAAATGCTTGTAATAGTAGTAGACTGACAAGTAGCTGGACAATTTGTTGGGGGATCATGACCCCCTTGGACCAAATCTCATTTGCTCAAGTGTTCAAAAAAGGAGAGTGATGACTTGACCTCCAACCTTTACCAATGTCTACATCTTTTTTATCCCTCCCCACAATCCAATGACAAACCTAAGTGAGTGGATAAATGGGAACAACCTACACAAGTCCACTTTATCTTGGACATCACCAGATTAGTTACTTAGTTTTACTTGAAACATCTGGAAAATACTCTCAAGAAAATTGCCTTTTCTACATTAACTGCGTCTGACATTTTGCTTTGTCTCACAACTCATCTAATTACATTTTGTTGAGTAAAGTTACTTTTACTTATTTATTTATTTATTTATTTATTTATTTGTTTGTTTATTTATTTACTTTTCTAATTTTATTTGTATATAACAACGGTGTAAATGTTATCAAAACGTGAGCAAGGGCTTTGAGAAAAAATGTGCTGCGTTCATATAGGAAAATGTACTTGAACACGGATCATTTGACAAATCAAAATAGTCTGAAAATTAATTAAAACATCTGCTCAAGTAAGTTTTTAGTTTTTTTTTTTTTTTTTTTAATTTAATTTCAAAAATCTGCATCTGGCCTAACTTGTTACTTCTGTACCCAAATGCACTTCATCTGTTTATTATCACTATTTATTTTATTTTTTTTAAAAAAAACTCAAAGTTCAAAAACTTAAAGGACATTTCATACAGATTTTTCAGAATATTTACATTAACTTTATTTAGTGAGTTTTTAACATTTTTCAAATGAAATATAATAATTTCACTCACTCTAGCGAGAAATTTACAAACGTAAAAGAGGAAGAAATGTTTATTTTCAATCACTCATAATTTACTCCTTCCTAAATCATACAAATTAAAACAAAACAAAGTTTATAAATAAATCGATAATAATAAAATAAAAATAGAAAACATCGAAAATCAAGTTAGGCTTAAAAAATTATAAATAACGACAAAATTACTTTGTTTGTACTAAAAACAACAAAACAATTTTCTTACTAAAATAACCAGAAAATAGTAAACAAAAATAACTTTGTAATAAGACGTTACAAGTAACCCGTACAATATGATTTAGCGCTGTCCTGTAGGAAAATCCGGAAACCGTTGATGAAAAAAAAAAAAATCAGTTGACGTCATCCAGTGCATTTGAGTGAGTCTACGACACGCGCCAGTAGCTCGTCCCATGTTTTTTTTCTTCCTAAAGGATTATATATGACTTTAGCCATCAATTCACACAACATGCATCAGTGACGATCGACGAAAATCCTTTTCTTTTCCGTTACCATCGTTCCATCGGACAGACATTCTCGACGGCGTGTTGGCCAAATGTTTTCCCGGCCGATTTGAGCCGTCGCTTTGGCCAAGAAATGCGCCCAACTTTCCGCATGGTAAGTTAAAAAATTTATCGTTTTTAATTTCATCTAATTATAGATATATACCACAATATTACGCAAGAAAGTCAATTTTAAATGAAGTGCACTGAAAAATTTGATTTTGCATAATTTTTTTTCACGTAAAAAATTAATTATTTGAATTTTTGTGTCATATTTTCTTAAATACCGGTATTGGCTTTATTTGTTATGATAACCTTGAAATAGTGATATATTTTGTGTCTTTTGTGTTCAAAGTGGTAGTTTTCCACTCTAAAATTAAGGTAACCTCATTTTTGTATATGGTATACACATTTCTTATTGTGCCTCTATACAATTTAGTTGTTGAAAATATACAGCTAAGGGCCATCTAAACAATTCAATCATAAAAATATAACCATATACAAAAAAGAAAAGAAAAAAAAAAGAATGGCCTCTTTTGATATCCCTCTTAAAAATTCAAATTCTGCTCACATAATTTTTCCTTCTAAAAAAATATTATTTTTTTTTTTTTATTGAATAAGATATAAAACATGTAAAAATGTAAAAAAAAAAAAATCGACTGCATATACTGCGCGGGTGCAGTAAAAGCGCTTCTAATAATGAACCGCTAACCTTTATTTTGACATTGATGTATTGTTTGAATCCTTTAATAAAAGCGGTATAATAAATAAACAAACCGATAAAATTTATGGCAAATTGAAATTGAGAAGAAAGATAATCCTGATGATAATCGTTTTTTAAATCAACTCGAGAGTAAATTACATTTATTAGATTTGTGTGGTTGAGAGACCCCCCACTTGTTTATCTAATAGGAAAATTACTATATACATTCCATTCAAACTTTTTTTTTCTATCAACAATAATTTTTTTATTAATAATAATAATAATAATAATAATAATAATAATAAATTAATTTTTTTTTTTATTAAACATTAATATTATTAATATACTTTATTTTATTACCTGGTTAACAAAAAAAAAAAAATAAATAAAATAAAATTTATAATTTAATTTCAGTTTATATTGACCTAGTGAACATGCAAGCATCTCATTTTAATAGTTCTTCCTCATTTAAATCTCATCACAAAACGACCTCTGGTGATAAATTGTTGTATCAAACGCTGTTTATTAAACTTTGAGGTCATCAAAAATACATTTTATTACCAATACAGTCAACAAATAAACGATAAAATTCTATAACAATAAATAAAGATTTTGAATTTCAAAAGGGCCACCTTGTGACAAAATTAAAAAAAAATCATTTAAAAATTATATTGAGTAATTAGTTCCTCTTTGTTTTTCATCCAAAATGGCAGACACCTAAAGGCCTCATTTATTTTGATAAAGTGAAAATGTAAATTGAAAAAGAATAAGTTCTAACTATAACTCTGGCATGGTGGTCTAAACTTTTTTGAATGGCGCACTTGAGAAATGAATAAATTGTGCAGATTTGTTGCTGCATATATATGATACGCTTATGCCATCATCTATTAACTTTGTTGGGGTGTATTACACAGTTATAATTCTTGTATGACAATGACATGCATGATTTATTGTTAATATTCTCTAGAGCCTCATAAAAAGCTCGTTTAATAATATTGTGGGTCCATTTCTCTTCGCTTTTGTATTTAGCTAAACGAACACTGCAATAAAAATCACAACATTTAAAATTATTGCTTTAATCCAATGTCCCAACTGACATTTTTTTTGACACTTTATGACGTCAGAAAGGGAAAAAATAACCTATAAAGCCTTTTAAAATGTCAGTTATGGCTTTAGACGGGAATAATAATGAAAATATTGCTGAATTTAACTAGAACCATGAAAAACTTTTATTTTTATTCTATTTAATTATTTTTTTTATTAATTTTTTTTATTATTATTTCTATGCTGCACACGTATATAAACTTGAATTTGAAGGTTGTCAAAACCTTCATTTGGTAGGGGTAGAACCAGGAAAAGGTGTTATTTGTACAAGACCCACTTCTCACATAACTTTAAC